>VWZE01021930.1:106848-122056 GCA_013396675.1 Eubucco bourcierii | reverse complement strand
CAATGGTGATGTCTGCTTCACTCATAGGCTGGCTGAGATGTTTAAGACTAAGAGCACAAAACATAGATAAGACTCTCGGGCTGTCTAGCTTCTTGCCTTCTCCTCTCTGCCGAGTGACCTCACTAACCACTTTCCTTCTAACTCCCCTGGCCGATCCAAACTCACCTTGCACGTAAGCCAAACCCTGGCATAAGGTATAGGGATGGGGAGAAGGTGGAAGGGTGGTTGGGAGCCCCTCCTGGGGTCTCTGATTTCTGGGAGGGGAGTTGTGTTTCTGTATTACCTTTAACTTGCATATTTCTGTAACTATTCCTGTCTATTGTGTATATCTCTGCTTGTACATTGTGCTAAGCTGTAAACAGAGCTTCATCTCTTAACTTCCAGCTGGCTGAGTCTAGTCTGGGTGATTTTACAGAGTGTAAGGTGGTAGGGAACTCCCAAACCATCACACTTCCACCCTGAAAGAAAGCATGATTTTATTTTATTTTTTTAATTTATTTTTACCTAATTAAGATGGACAAAATCTCCTTTGCAATGTAAGAACAGACAAAAAGCACAAGTGGTTCTATTTCATTGCCTTTAGACAAATTAACAGATTCTATTCAAACTGCAGCCTTTGTATCACAGTATCACAGTATCACCAGGGTTGGAAGAGACCTCAAAGCTCATCAAGTCCAACCCATCACCACAGACCTCAAGACCAGACCATGGCACCAATTGCCACGTCCAAATGTGCCTTGAACACCTCCAGGGACGGTGACTCCACCACCTCCCTGGGCAGCCCATTCCAGCAGTCAATGACTCTCTCAGGCAAGAACTTTCTCCTCACCTCCAGCCTAAACTTCCCCTGGCACAGCTTGAGCCTGTGTCCTCTTGTTCTGTCACTGCTAGCCTGTGTTAAGAAGGTAACCTCCCCCTGGCTACAACCACCTTTCAGGTAGTTGTAGACCACAATAAGGTCCCCACTGAGCCTCCTCTTCTCCAGGCTAACCAATCCCAGCTCCCTCAGCCTCTCTTCATAGGGATATATCTGTATATTGTATGTCTGATTTTGAACTCAGCTGCTCAGGCCCGTTACATGAGCTCATTCCCGATGTAGAACCACCCTTAGTATCCCCTTAAAGCTCAGAGACATTTAGCCTGCTTGCCACTGTCTTATTTTTTGCCCCATATCATGCCAGTGACTCACAGCCAACCTATATTCATCCAGTTTATCTCTAAGTCCTCTATTTACAAAGGAGTTGTAGGGGGGTTTTGCAGCTGATCCCTCAAAACGTGACTTTGCATTTCATCAGCTTTTTTTCCCTTACACCACAAAAAAAACCCCCAAGAATCATCTCTTGCTGGAGCTGGGACAAACAGGAGTGGTCACTGGCACTGAACATACACATGCCACATGCCTTGTCTGCATCCACCCCACCCTGGGACTCTTGGAGCCATTTCCTATTTTGCCCACATGCACATTCCCAGAGGTCCCCTCGGTGCCCTTTAGTACATGGCTGTGGTCTGCAGTCAGGCAAGAACTTTCTGTCACTCTGTTTCTCAAAACTACCTAATTTTTTCTAGTACATTTTTTTCTAACTTTCTAGTGCAATATTCCAGTTCTTCATCCTCTCAAAATAGTTTTCAAGCTGGTTTTTTTTGGTGAGAAATGTCACTTTCAGCTGACTTACAGGGGTTTATTCTCATCTCTGAATGATTTCCTGCCTTTCTCAAAATGGACCTTTTGAACACCAGGCCTTGAACACTTTGTTTCCTACTATGTTTCATTTCAATTGAATAAATTCTCATTTCCTGTGTCCAGGTTCTCTAATGTCCTGTCTGCTTTTTAAAAGCTAGATAACAAAACACAGGTTTTCTCAGATCAGAGGCTCTTTGATGAAGTCCCTCAATCTGCACTAGGAACAACTGTGTCCTACTGTCACTAATATCATTTTGCCCTCCAAAGACTATTGGACCAAGCAGCAACTGATACTTTTTGTTTGTTTGTAATAAAGTAAAATGTCCAAGCCTAAACTTGTGGTTCAAACATTATTAAAACACATCCCAAATAAAAACTCATGCTGCTGGATTCCTGCTGTGCCATTCTGGGCATCTGTAATGCGAGCTCAGCAATTCCACTGGTAGGAAGAGCAAAATGTTGCTTGGAAATCTGTGCTTACCTTCCTGAGAAGTGCAGAGCAAGAATGAAAATAATTAACTCAATTTTGTAAATTGCTTAGCATTACTCAATATTTTATATTGCTTTGGTATTTCAAATCATTTCTATTAAAGAAGTGTTACCAAAAATCTCTCCTTTCTATCCTGTCTTCTCTGTATGTTAACCCTCACCCAGCTGCTTCCTTTGTTTCCTCTCTGTTCCTGGGTTGTTTGGGTTTTATTTTTCCTGTGTAAAGATTAAGCAATGCAAGCTGAAATCTGAGATTCTAGGATTTGTGAAAGTCTGTTCCCTTAGCCCTGAAAACACATTGGGTTATCTTAGTTGCATCTCTACCAGATTTGCTGTAGTTGTCTTATAGCTGCTTGATGGTCTTGTTCAGTGTAGTATCTTGGAGCAGAGCTGCAGGGGATGATTAGAAGCAAGAGCAGGATTAATTTTTTTTTTTCTTCACTTCAAAACCCAGACCTTAAAGCACACATACCCTTGCTTTGAAAAGACCTGGTTTTAAGGCTTGAGTTGTGAATCAGATGATTGTTCCTGTTATTTCTGTGCAGGGAAATGTAGCTTCCTAACTAGTGGCACACCCTGCCTAGTGCTGAATTTACTAACACATTGTATAAATCACTTTGCTGCTGATCTCTCTTATCAATTCTCTGCATTTATTTTTATCTTGTTTTTTATAGTGGTGTTTCCCTTTTAAAAGATTGTAACTTCGTCGTTTCATGACCATTTTTCAGAGCTACCTTCCACTTCAATTTTTCCAGCTAGTTTTCTTTCCTGGTTAGAGTCAAATTTAGAAGGCATCTCATAACTCTGCAAGCTGTAAACCAGCCCAGCAAAACTGTTTTACTAACTTTTCTCTTTTTTTTTTTTTTTTAATAGGTACATTCCAAGACCTGCTGTTGGTTTTGTCTGTTTTCTTTCTTTGTACAAATTGCCTGAACAATCAAACAGTCACATACTAGTAAAAAAAACCCAAAAAAACCCCAACAACAAAACTACAAAACCTGCTCCAAATATGGTGCCAAGTTTCATAAATATCTTTAGTTATCATAGATAGAATGGTAGAATTATAGAATCATAGAATGGTTTGGGTTGCAAGGGACCTCCAAAAGTCATCTAGTCCAATGCCCCTGCAGTCAGCAGGGACATTCTCCACTAGATCAGGTTGCTCAGAGCCTTGTTGAGCCTGACTTTGAGTATCTCCAAGGATGGGACTTCAACTACCTCCCTGGGCAACCTCCTCCAGTGTTCCACCACTCTCGTGGTAAAGAACTTGTTCCTACCATTCAATCTAAAAACCCTCTTCCCTAATTCCAAACCATTGCCTCTTATCCTATCACTCCAGACCTTTGCAAATAGTCCCTCTGCAGCTTTCTTTTGGCCCCCTTCAGGAGCTAGAGGGCCACTCTTATATTTCCCTGGAGCTTTCTCTTCTCTAGGCTGAAAAACCTCCACTTCTTCAGCCTGTCCTCAACCAAGATTTAGTCTTTTGGTGTGTGTGTGATGGAGGGGTAATGTGAGAGATGATTTTCAAAGGTTAATATTGTTTATTAATATTCAATATTCAGAACTCTCACGACCCTGACCACTAAATTTAAAAGTAATCAGTTCTTCACATGGTCATGGAAACTTTATAGAGATAACAACATAGGATCTAGAAATAACCAGCAATAACATATAGAACATTAATTGAACTGGAAGAGAAGGTCCTGTGGTTTATGTACTGGTTGCAGTCAATACTCTACTTGCCCACTAGATGGCCTCAAGGAGCTCCTTTCTGCCTATTGCAGAAGGCAATGGTGAGTTACAAGAGGCTTTAAGTATTCACTCACAAATATTAATCTCCCACCTGGCAGGGCTGGCTACAGCTTCAGATAGTACCCAAACGCTTTCAGGGAATTCTGTTACTGTCTTGTCAGCCGCTGAGACTTCTGATTCTTCCCAAGCTTCCCAGGCTGCTGGGGAAAGGAGGCAGACAATCTCTGACCTGCTCCTGATCTCTCTGGACGATCTGTGTATCTCCAGCACTTCCCCTCTTGGCAGGAGGCTTCCAGGTGCAGACAGGATGCAATGCCTTGTGCAGTCTCAGCACGGTGCCACGCTGGCCATGCAGGCTGATCACCTGGAGGCATTTAGAGCCTGATCCTGGTAAACTCAAGGCAGTGGAGCTTCCAGGCACTTCAGGATACAAGAAGTCACTAGCAACCAAGCAAGCATGAATACAACAGCAGAGCAGGTTGTGTAACCTGCTCTTCTCTTTTTATCAATACAGCCTGAGACTAATGGGCCTTTGGACACAGAATAGCCAATCAGAATGGCAGTTAGCCAAGCTTGACTAGATTAGGTGAAGCCATAGGCTTGCTTTACCAAATCTGGGCAGGACACAGACCTTGCACAAGGCAACCCTGTGTACCTTGCATACCACAGGATGCAAACAAGTCTGGGCAGGCCACAGTCCTCAGACTCAGTGGCTCCGGGTTCTTTGTGCTCTTTCCTGTGGTTGCTTCTCCCCACAGCAGAAGGAGGGAGAGCAGAAAAACATCTCTGGGCAAGCCAGGACATGTATAAGCCTACACACTAACTCAGATTTGCTAACACAACACTGTGTTTGGGAGGTTTTTTCCCTCAGCTACTTCCATCTTTTAATCTTAGATTTGTTTTAGTTTAACAGGACAAAAAAAGAGTTTTATCTGTTATGCTTGGTAATGCAGTGACAGCAATCAGAAACACCTATACAAAGTTTAGGAGAAACTGAAAAGAAGTTTGTGTTTACTACAAGATAAAGTTTTGAGGTAGGAAAAATAACTAAGCTCTTCCCATTTTGGCAGAATACAGTTGTCATATATTCCTCTTTTGATTCCTTTATTAACTTTACTGTTTTCTGACCCTAAATAATGTTCTATAAGCTGTGCTTTGCAGTTCCTCACTTGGAAGTTGAGGTTTTGGCTTGGGAAAGGGTGTGTAGGGGAGTTCTTTTCTAAGGATTGATTTATTTAGTCTTACTCTGAACAATTTTTATGTTTATCCTGGGTTCAGTAGTCAAAACCAGAACAATATTTTAGAGACTTTGTGTTTATAGTAATTTCTTAGTGGGTATGAAGATACAAAGTGCAGTTTACTCAAACTGAGCATCTGGGCAGTATCTCCTTGGGGAAGCTGAGAAGGTTATATGGGGGCATGCTTTTGTGGGTGGGAAGTGGGTAGGAATTGTTGGGTGGTTGGTTTTTTTTTCAACCCAGGTCTTTGTTCCAATTTGGAAACCTTAATTATCATTTAAACCTAAGAATGTTTGTAAAGGACCTTCAAATCCCAAAGGGAGATAAGTTCTCTCTTCTCTCCTCTCTCTCCTCCCACCTCCCAATTCCATTCTGAGGAACAAACTTTAGCCTGCCTGTTTTGTTGTTTTGTTTTCACAGAAGGTCATAAGAGCTTTATCCACATCCATGGCCAGCTTTGGCAGCTGAACATGCTGTTATCCTTGCTAATGCAATTCTTAACTGGTTTCTTTTGCCTTTTTATTTGGACACAGAGATGCCACTTAACTCAAACTTTATTTTCCATTTTATATGGCTTTTGTAAAGTTATGCAACATGGGTTGAGCTCTGCTAAGTAAGGATGTGGAATGGGCTGCCTGGGGAGGCAGTGGAGTCACCATCCCTGGAGGGGTTTAAGAGGAGGCTGGACAAGGCACTTAGTGACATGGTTTAGTTAATTGGAAGGATTAAGTGATAGGTTGGACTGGATGATCCTAGAGTATCACACAGTATCACAGTATCACCAAGGTTGGAAGAGACCTCAAAGATCATCAAGTCCAACCCATTACCACAGCCCTCAAGACCAGACCATGGCACCAAGTGCCACGTCCAAACCTGCCTTGAACACCTCCAGGGACGCTGACTCCACCACCTCCCTGGGCAGCCCATTCCAGCAGTCAATGACTCTCTCAGGCAAGAACTTTCTCCTCACCTCCAGCCTAAACCTCCCCTGGCACAGCTTGAGACTGTGTCCTCTTGTTCTGTCACTGGTTGCCTGAGAGAAGAAGGTAACCTCCCCCTGGCTACAACCACCTTCAGGTAGTTAGTATGGCTATTACTAAGTTATTTTGGTTGCAGAATAGCTAAATAATAACTTAATATTATTAATACCCATTGTATGACCACAGCTTCTGTCATCCTCAGTATTTACACCACGGTACAAGAAACCTTTTCATAGCAAGCAACCTGATACATTTTCTTCCATTAAAAAATACCAGAGGACTCAAAGGCACAAACTCTGCTGCCTCAGAAAGCACAATTGTGCTGGCAATTCTTACAAATCTAACATGTGTGTCTGAAAAACTCTCTAAACAGCACTCTCATTTTGGAATGTAAATATCTTATCTCAGTTAATGTGAATGTTAGAAAAGCACAAAATTCCTTGTTCTGCTGCTTCAACCTCATTCTAGTTCTCTGATCCTGTCACCCAACACCCACCTAAGGGGACACACAGGTTCATCTGGGGATTGCTTGGCATAGTGATGCTTTGAAGTGCTAAGTCTTGAAATTATGCCTTGTGCAGGTACACAACCCTCACTAAACCAGTATCCTGATTTTTCATTACTGCAGAGACTGCATGGCCTGTAATAAAATATATCAGATGAAGCTTATGGAGGGAGGTAATTATCTTTTATTAGACTGGTTTATAATGGGCCAGGGTGTCATGCAAGCCTTTGGTCACACAGTGACCTCAGAGAGCTTATATGCCTAGATGCACATCAGGTCTTTTTCTAGCTATATCAGTTAGTCTAATAAAAGGTATTACCTCTCCTTAGAAACATTGCTTGACCTGCAGCCTTCATCATCACTTAATGGTGCAGAAGCATGGTAACCATTATTGAATCTGCTCCTCTGTGTGCTAGTCCCAGTTCCCTTCCTCTCTTATCACCCTTTATGCACTTTTCAGGTCTAGGGTTATTGTACTCAAGATATGATGAAGTCCTCTTTATTCAGTGTGATCTTTGAGTAAATGGTGACACAGATTTTAGTTTGTCTAAATCAAAAAGGGTAATTTCACTTTGCAGTGCCTCTAGCATCTCTCAGCATCATTTTACTGCACACTTTTAATAAACTAAAACCAAGTTTATAAGCCTGGAAACATTCAGGTGCGCATTTATCACTATGTCATGTTTGCTTTAAAACTTATTTGTGTTTATGAACAATGATGACATTTATTGTTGCTTTTCAGCTACAAAGTGAAGGACACTGGAAACTTCCTTGTGATGCCTGCCTTAGACAGGGTGCATTTCCTGACTGAGATAATAACTGAACTGAAAAGGAGTTTAACTAATAAGGTGTTCAGATGTGTCAGTAATGATCTCTACACTTGCCCTGATTTATCTCCAGAGATCTCTCTGGCTTTGTGTAAACAGGTTTTACTTCACAATAAAGGAAGCATCTGATGATCCTTTTGAGGAGTTCAGTGTTATTAACAAAATGCCAGTGTCTCCTCAACCTTACTTATAGACCTCTGACCCTGAGGAGTACACTGGTATCCACCTGTAAATGCCAGCTGGATGGACTTCTAAGACATATTTTGGTTTAAATAAATAAAACTATCTGACAGGAATTTATACGACTGCTCTTCGGAATTCCTTACTTTAAACCTGCTTACTCTGAGCTATTTCAGGTGGAATATTTAATGTCTCTTCTCATAAATGAGCATGTGAGTGTGTATATAGAAATAGTATCAATATGATGAGTCTGTCTGGCAGCTCCAATGATCAAGAGCACGTAGCTAGCAAGGCTCCTTTGCCATGGGTGTTTGCCATCATGATTTGAGACTGTCAGCAATGCCTTTAATGCATCTGTTCCATTAGTAATTGAAAGTTTTGTGCAAGCAACGTGATGGCTCATGGCTTTCCAGTTTGTAAACTGATGGGGGAGGGGGGGAGGGGTTAAGTGTAATTTAATTGTGGTTACATTGAGAAAACTGTTTTGTTTTTAAGAGCAGGCCACAGTACATAAACTGCATGCATTTTCTTTTCTAGCAAAATGTACAAACACTCCCCAAGTCTCCTAATTAGTATCTGAAGAAGGCAAATTTCAGTGTGCTTTCAATGTTAGTGACATCACAGATACTTTAGCAGTTAATAGAAGATGAGGAAGTATTTGATATCTCCCTAGCTGTAGCCTTCTCCAGATACTGCAGGCTTTTATTGTTGCTACTGGTGAGACGATAGCTTGAGTACTGGATTCAGTTTTGGGGCCTTCACTACAAGAAAGATATTGAGATGCTGGAATGTGCCCAGATAAGGGCAACAAAGTTGGTGAAGGGTCTCGTGAAGAGTGGCTGAGAGAACTGGGGTTGTGTAGTCTGGAGAAAAAAAGGCTGATGGAAGACATCACTCTCTACAACTACCTGAATGGAGCTGTTGGTCTCTTCACCCTAGTAACAAACCGCAAGATGAGAGGATCAACAAATCGCCTCATATTGCACCAGGGGAAATGTAGGTTGGATGTTAGAAGAAACTGCTTCACTGCAAAGGTTCTCAAACATTGTCTGCTCAGGGAGGTGGTTGAATCCCCATTCTTGGAGGTGTTTAAAAGCTGCAATATGCTGAGGGACACATTTCAGCATCAGCCCCAGTAGAAGTAGAGAGCGGTTGGGGTTGATGATCTTAAAGGTCTTTTCCAAATGAAATGATTGTGTAATTCTGCAACACAGGTTAAAAAAGAATCTGCTCCATAGACACTCTAACTGAGGTGCAACAGGAGTCAGTCATTTAAGTAAAAATACTCATGACCTGTGTACAAACCAAAATTTTCTTCACCATTTGCATGTCAGTCTCTGTCTGGCATGGTTAGTAAACCTGTTAACAAGGAAAACTCTTTAACTGGGTGTGTGTTGTTCTAAGGTTTGTGTAAAATGCAAGATACTGAATTGTTAGATAAAACTCATATTATTTTATGCAGTGAAGTACCGTGGCTGACTCTAGTCACCTACATTGGCTTTTTTTTTAGCAGGTCTGAACTTTTACCATCATTAGATTTCACTGGAAGACTCTAAATAACACTATTTGCTGTTGCACAGCAGCATATGGTGTGTTAATGCTTTCTTTTTATTTTTAGTATGCCAGAACTATGTGTTCCACCCTCCAGCATGAGCTGGCTTTCCTTGTGCACATTCCTTGCAGTCCATCTGCCTATAAATGTTTTTCAGAGTGCATAGAATGATGATGCTAAGATACTGATGTGTTAAGTCATTAACAATAAAAATCAAACATCAGCTGTTGTGATGGATTTGGCCAGCACACGTTCCACGACCACCTCAAAATCAAGAAGCCTCTGGTTTTTAATTAAACTCTTTTTTGGGAGGTTTGTCACCTAAACTCAGCATTTTGAAGCAAACTCAAAATGTTCTTTAGAGTGCCTTGTGTCTTGTGGAGAGGAAAGATTAGTTGTGATCAGGGCAGGTAGCTCTCAGACTTGGGGAGAATCTGAGTGTCTTTTCCCAGTCCATGTGAAATGAAGGAGCCTAAAAGAGGCTGCATGCCTGTTAGACACAATTCAGCCAGTTTTATTTTCTGAGAGGTGGGTGATGTTGAGTAATACACAAAACAAAACTGTGCTTTCCTGATGTTGTGGTGCAAAACACTGCATGTTTGCAAAGCAGCAGAGGTTGCCACCTCTTCTTGCTTTACCTCAATGCCTACTGAACTAACAAACTTACAAGAGTTGATAAGTTGCTTTTTTCTTTTTTCTTTTTTTTTCAGTGGGCTCCTCAGGACTGCCGAGCATACTTCAGGAGTAATTCTTGCTCTGACAGAGACCTGAACTCAAACTGCTGCTAAACAAGAGTCCCAGATCTTGTGATTTCATAGTAAAAAAAGGGAAAACAGGTGGTAGGGCTAGATAGAATGTTTCTTTTTATCTTTACCACTGCTCTGACAGCTCCCCCTGGAAGCTTTCTCTTTAGAAAATAGCTACAACAGTAAACAGAACTGGTCAGGCATACACAGTGCCTGCCAGCCTCTGACTCCTGCCATCTGCACTATAAATCCTTAGGTTTAAGAGTTGGTCCTTTATTTGTTTACACTGCAACAATTTTATTCTTTAATTAAAAAAAATAATAATAAGATCTTTTATTGTCAGTGTCTGGTATGCTCTCTTCAGTAACGCTGTATTTAAATTAACATTGTCTATCAACGCCTATGTATGAGCACAAAACAAGACTAAACAGCTGATTCACAGCAGTATCTCTTCTTTACCAGTTGCAGATGAGTATCTAAATAGTAGAGCAGCACACACCCACTGCCTCACATGTAGTAATATTTCAGGATTTAATAGCAGCATTTTCTAACACAGTTCATTTTTTCACCAGAGTTTTGAGGTGTGAGTTCTGCACTGTGTTGGTGTAGACAGCTTTGTACTTTGTTCTCATCAATAGCTGCTCAGGGGTGAGCAGAAACCACAGCCTGAGTGGTGTAAACTTAGATCACACCAAGAACTGCTTCATGTGGATCAGCAGAATGCTGCTACATCTGGATCTGCAAGGCAGGTACCGTCAGAACCCTTCAACACTCGGATGAACATTGCCTCTAGGTTTAGATCTTCTTTGGCAGAATGCTTGGGAAGTGGGTCTTAAATACCTGTGCATAACAGGACACTTGTAGCACGTCCAAAATTTGGTATGTTAGCCCAACTGTTTTGTAAAAGCATGTCTGCCTAATCCCCTTCATAGTAATTTCATCTATGATGCATCCTTTTCTGCCACCCCCCATGCCAGTGAGTAAGCATGGCACTGTCTAGCTTAGGTGAGTGATCTCAGATGGATATTTAAAGTGCTAGACTCTGATTAAAATCCTACTGGTTCTATACTTTAGGTAGTAGGGTGACTCAAAATGCCTTTGTCAGATGTCTTTAACCTTCTCCAGCTGTCCTGTCAGTCAGGAATAGTCAGAAGGTGGAGTCTTACACTCACTAAATCTGGAAGGCTCAACTGTTAGCACAACTGATTTGGCAGCATGGGGCAGGATGTGGATGGGACAGGTGACAGCAACCTTTCGCAGTGTTGCCACACCTTGCAGAGAGGAGTCTCTTGCTCCTTTGTTTTAGTCTACACTGACAGTGAAAACAGTATTTTCCAGGAGAACTGAGCTGACTGAGGGCTGGAGTACTGTGTGCAGTTCTGGAGCCTCCAGCACAGGAAGTACATTGAAGTGTTAAAGTAGGTCCAGAGGAGGCCACGAAGATGATCAGAGGGCTGTCCTCTGCTATCAGGACAGACTACAAGAGTTGGGGCTCTGCAGCCTGGAGAAGAGAAGGCTTTTAGAAGACCTTATAGTAGCCCTCCAGTATCTGAAGGGGGCCTACAGGAAGGCTGGGGAGGTACTATTGACAAGATCTTGCAATGCCAGGACAAGGGGTAATGGGTTTGAATTGGCAGAGGGGATATTTAGACTGGATGTCAGGAGGAAGTTGTTTGCAGTGAGGGTGGTGAGACACTGGACCAGGTTGCCCAGGGAGGTTGTGGCTGCTCCCTCCCTGGAGGTATTCAAGGCCAGGTTGGACAAGGCCTTGAGTGTCCTGTGCTAGTGGGAGGTGTCCCTGCCTATGGCAGGAGGGTTGGAACTGGATGACCCTTGAGGTCACTTCCAACATAAGCCATTCTATGATTCTATGACTCTATGATAATAGAAGCAGTGTTTGTGGGAACTTCTCAGAGTGGTTGCATGGTGAACACTTTGCTCACCTTCTATGAGATGCAGTAAGTTGGGTGTTTGGGGGAAGGTGCTGAACTTGCATCACATGCATGATACAGGAGGTGACTGATCTGCAGTCCCCTGAGCTGGAAAGAAAGTAGGTGACCGAGGCCAGCCACATCTCCATTAAGCCTCGAGTATCCCTAGCATTTAGTAGAAAGATACAAGGAGGAGGTACTAAGAGGATTCACGTGTTCAGTCCTGATGTATCCAACACTAAAGTGATGTTCTTTTAGGGACTCTGAGCATAATGGTGTAGTCACAATTAAAACTTTATTAACTTGTATAACAGGATGAATAGTATGGCACCAGGTTCTACAGGCAGGATCAGTGTAAAGTAATTTATAAGTAGTATAATGCAGCATTTATAGAACAACTTCAGTTATGGTTTCTAACCACCTGGGCCCACTGCAGGTCAGGTCAAATCTTAACACATGGTTTGCTGTATTGACACAGCAATCGTAATCTAGACTCAAAACCATATAAAAGAATGTGAGTGCCCACAGCCCTAGGAAAGGCAGGCAACAGTGGAGGTGTCCCTGGTCACCAGCAAGTCCTGGGTCTCCGCTGTCCAGCAGAAGTTCTGGTCTAAGTCCCCCACTTAAGATTTGTAACTGCTGGATTTTACAGGCAGTGCTCTGTGTGATGCTTATGCTTCCCTTGAGGTCATTAGCATCAGGCTGGCTGTGTGCCTGGCACCTTCAAGGTTAGTAAGGAAGGGAGTCATCAGTCTGGTGCCCTGTAACCTTGGGGCTGGTAGGGAGGAGAAGAAATCTGTTCGGTTTGTCTACTTGGTTCACAAGACCTTCAGGGCCTGATAATGAGGGGAAAGGGAATAGACCCATGGCCTTCATGGTCACAGAGAATGCCTAACTGCCTTATGGTGTTGGTTATGCTAACCACATTATTAGAGGCAGGAGCAGGGGGTACTGACCGGACACATGATGTTGCTTTTGGTAGCACTAACCTATGGATGTTAAGCAGAAACTCCTCTCTTCCCAACAACAATTAAAAAAGGCTTCACAGAAATTTTCCTGTGTAAACTGGTTAGAGCCTGTATGTGGGACCTGTGGCATTCCCCACCCTTGAGCCTTCCACAGGAGATCTTTGTGCTTCAGGTTCACTTGGCAACTGTGTGCACAACAAAAGAGTGATTTTTCTCTTTTCAAGTTACATGATTTTGATTTAGTCTTAATTACAAACTGCTACAGTCAGCTTATACAGATTTGGGACTTTTTTCCTTTTTCCACAGAAACTACAGTTCTAGCAACACATTACTCTAAATTTTAAAAGAAATTTTGTGTCTAGGAAACAGAGAAACCTTGGGGGTTGTGTATTTTGTTGATGGTTACCCTAGCTGCATGTCTGCATACATTTGTGCTTTGATTTTGCTTTTAGAGTAGTGTTAAACTGCTGCACAAACAATGCTTTCATTTTACATCCACAATATATCCTGCTGCCTTCAACACAAACAGGATTTAGCTGTAATTTTATAATTCCATTTTAACTGTCCTCTTAAAATCACAGTCTTTAAAGTGATAATCATTTTCATCTCTTTTTTTGAAGATTTATTGGTTTTAAGCCAGCTGGACTTAGAATACTCTGATGAATAGTTGTGGAAAGAAAGAAACTAGCCTGTATGATGCAGTTGCTAAGCCTGAGATCTGCTTTAGTCCGGGTCAGAATAAAATAAAATAAACTGCAATAAAAACATTCACTGCTAGGAAACAGTACCTTGAGAAACAAAGATTTTGAAAAGTTTGGGAGACTGCAAAGCTAAAACGGTAGAAAAATCTTTAAGTGTAAAGGCTTGCTGAGGAGAGAGTTTATGGGATTGAATAAATGAGCAGCACCCAGCTGAAGAGAACCAGAGGACAGCAGTTCCTGAAGAGTAACATGGAGGGGAAATCTTCATTTCTTCACAAGGAAAAAAAAAAGATTTTTATTTTTATGGAGTTTGTTTAGTAGTATAACTACATTTGTAAGTGAGATACTCAAATTATCCTGTGTGTGGCTGGCTTGGTAAAAGAATGTAGCATAAAGCTTTACAGTACAGATTCTGGTTTATAATACTTGTCACTAATAGAGGAGCACATAGCCTTGCTCCTCAGCACTCAGTGACAGACCTTAATGATAATTAAGGATATGAAAGAAGGACTAAATTGTTATTTTTAATGTCCCTAAAGGAGGTGACTTTGGGATCTAAAGAAGGGGAGAGGAGGAAGTGAGGCATTGCTGAGCCTCATTAAAGTTTCAAGACAAGCCACTGAACATGTGCAAATCACATGCAGAATCTTCCAGAACTTTGAGGTCCAAATGCTCTGTGTTTAGTTCTCACCTCTGCAAAACACAGAAGACTACCAGTTGCAACTTCATCTTTTTGTTGTTGTTTATTTTTTCCTTTGCATATGCTCTCAGTGTGGAGAAGAATAAGCAGCCTAGAGAGGGTGAAAAAAACACTGATAAAAAATTAAAATTAGCTTGATTACATTTCACAAACTAAACAAAGGTGCTGACAGCTGCAATTGCAGTTGCAGCAGAGGTAGCATTTCAGTCACCAGCTGTCCACTGAACTACAGTGTCTGCCTGCTCCAGCATCAGCTTTAACCAAACTGGGAAGGAAACAGCAGAATCCTGTGAAAGCTACAGCAAAGCCTTTACTTTCTCCAGTACAGGAGAACTGGTAATTTGGGTCATATTTTTAGAAGTCAAGCAATTAGTATTTTTTTTTCTTTATTAAAAACTTACAGGAATGTGAACAAGCACTGAACAACAGCAGTTTAGGCAAACTTGGAATATTACAGTTCCACCTGCTCAGGCTCAGATAAATTAGACTGAGATTAACCAGATTGGTTTGTTCTGGTTTCAGTCTGAGGCTTTTCCAGCTTAAACAGGCTGAAGAGAGTTGTAAAATAGCTATTAGCATGACCAGCAATAGGACACAACAGGCCCCTGGTGGGCCCAGGCCAACCTCATGAAATTCAACAAGGCCAAGTGTAAGGTCCTGCACCTGTGTAGGCACAATCCCAAGCTGGGTGGTGAATGGCTGGAGAGCAGCCCTGAGGAAAAGGACCTTGGGGTCTGGGTTGATGAAAAGCTCAACATGAGCCTGCAGTGTGAGTGCAGCCCAGACAGCAACTCTGTGCTGGGCTGCAGCAAGAGCAGTGTGGGCAGCAGGGCAAGGGAGGGGATTCTGCCCCTTTGCTCTGTTCTCCTCAGACCCCACCTGGAGTACTGTGTGTAGTTCTGGAGCCCTCAGCACAGGAAGGACATGGAAGTGTTGGAGTGGGTCCAGAGGAGGACAT
>VWZE01021930.1:62914-106298 GCA_013396675.1 Eubucco bourcierii | reverse complement strand
AAAAGAGAAAGACCAGTACTTGAATCAGATGCACAAGGACTGTATAAAGCTGACTGAAAGGACACTGGCTTTGAAAGAACAATCTCTTCAGCAGCTCTCTGAAGTGTTACCCACCTTGCTTACTCTAGCCAATTTCATCACGAACACTGTCCCAGGTTCAAGCACTAATTTAAACTAGGCCTCTTAGGGCCAATTTTAATTCAAGGAGATCCTTCTATGTGCAGAACTGGGACTCCTAGGAACACTTTTAGCTGTTTAAATGGCATAATGTTTTTGGGGGTTTGGTTTTTGTTTGGTTTTGTTGGTTTTTTTTTAAGGTTTGCATTGAACTTGTCTTCAAAGGTACTATGCACAGTATTTCATACCAGACAGACACATTCCATGAGGGTTTACTTGCAGTCTTCTTTGCTTTTTCAGGGTAAATGTGTGAAGTCTCAGTGACTGGTTTATCTTTTGCTTTTATAGGGATCAATACAGACAAATCAATAAAGATTTGTCTATGGCATGCATTGCAATGCATGCCTTAAGCATGTTATGCATTCCAGTCAGCACAAATGGCAGTCACAAAGAGGAGAGAATCACTTTGAAATGTCACCCTACCTTCAGGTCCTTGCCATTTGCAGTTACTTGTTTTGCATTACCCAGTTTATCTGAAGGGAAATCTATAAACTGGTAACCTTTGGGAAACTGGCTCAGGCTTTACTCAAGGTCTGATGTAACAGGAATTCACATAAACTGCATTTCATACTTACAGAGAGCCACAGCAACAGCCTGTAAGGAAAGCTTGGCTGTTTGCCCTTGCTCCACTATGGTGGATGAAAATAGGAAATGAGTTCATAACAGAGAAGAGTTGTTACATGAGGGCTGTTTTTTGCCCTCTGCTTGTAAGTATGCTGTGGAATAAAAAATCCATGGGTTTTTTGTTGTTTGTTTTTTTTTCTTCACTCTTAAACCAGAGCAAAACTGGACTATCAGTGGCCTAAACTCTTTTAAGACCATATGGGACAGCTATGGGGTTTGCCTGCTGCTCTAGCATGAGAGGTAGAGGTGGTTGTGATTCTAAGCATATGTGATGTGAAAATATATATATGCAATGATATGAGCATATCTACTCTTGTTCCCTTGGCTTCCTGCCCAGGGCTGTGGTGTTGCTACCTATATAGCCTCTCCAGGAAAGCTTTAAGAAAGAGTTCCCCATTGGCAGTGCTCCCTTAGTCCCCAAACTCTAGGTCTCAGTTGGAACTTCTGCAAAATGGGAGGCTATGCCTCCTAGGAAGGTGAAACAAGGCTGAGGAGAAGAGCATCTTCTGTGGCTCAAGGGGTTAGTTGAGGTATATGAAAGAGATCTGTTCTTTCTGAATTCCCAACATTTCACAATACCCAAAAAGTTTTACAATGTTATGTTTCCCTGGTGAGGGAAGACTGAGAACTGTACCATGAAAGATTTAAATGGCTTGACCTGTCTCAGAACTGGTAATTACCAGATTTCTGCAAGCTGAATGGAAGAAAATTTTATTGCAGAATGCAAGATGATTGATAGTATTGCTCATGAAGACACTGCCATGTCAAACAGCCCCCAGTTAAAGGCTGGTGAGTTCTGCAATTGATGACTTGAAAAATAACATAACATGAAGCTTTATGAACATGGGCAGGCAATTATCCATGCTCAGACCTTGTAAGATAATAAGCTAATTGAGGGGCTACTTGAGCTGTACATCACTAACATTTTATGTTAACTGTTAAATTAATAACTTCCAGTTCATAAACTGTAAGGCTTCAGAATTTATTTTTTTTTCTAAACTGAGGTTTAGCAAGAAAGCTAAAAAACTTCCTTCAGCTGTAAGATATCAGAAAGGCACTTATGCAATAGTCTTTCTCACCAAGATGATCTTCAATCTCCTAATGACATGCAAAAAAAATACCCCCAAACCCAACCAAAAATAAGTGTGTGATGGGTTAGAGCAAATCCCTCCACCACTAGAGTAAAATCACTACAACTCAAGAGTTTGGAAAGTTGGAAAAAAAAATAAATTGTATTTTTTTTACAGTCTAAACTAAATGCACACTGAAAATTAAGCCTGTAAGGTGGAGAGGAATGCTGTATCCAGATTAAATTGTGGCCATACTCCCTCTGCTAGTGCTTGTAGCTAGATAAATGGAACCTAGGAGCACCTCAATGCGTGTACATCAAGAGACAAAATTCTGTGGACAAAATTACTGTAAACTTCTGCCAAAGTTTGAAAAGCTTCTTTTAACTGTTATCATTCCAAATACTGGCCCTGACAAGCTAAGAGATAAACTTAGTAACTGACTTCTCCTTTCAGGAATAATCTAGTGAATGACAGTCAACAAGTTTGTTACAGGCTGCTGTAGCCTGCCAGTGCTACGAAAAAAAAGAGAAGCTGTGTGCTGTACAGTTTGAAATGGAAATATTTGAAATCATTTTCCTGCAGACTACCAGGCTAAAGCTTGTCAACTCTTTTTCCTGTGCTGTTGTACTTTATTCTCACTGAAAACTGAAGCGTATCAAGCTGACCTTGAGCATTTGAGATTTGAGAAGTCTCAACAAAATCAAACATCAGTAACACTGCAGGTTGATGAGGATTTGTTGTGAAAATACTAGTTTTGGTTTCAAAGAAGTCAGCAGAACATGTAAAGGTATTAATTTTGTTTCATTTTACCATTCATTAGACTATTTCCCTTTAAATTTAACTTAAATCAGTTTCTTTTCAGCGTTTTGGAGCTCCCCAGGTCTGAAGTCTAAACACAGCTTGCCTTGAAGAGAGCTCTCCTTAAAGACTGCCTGGCTTTTCTTTTTTTTTTTTTTCCTGTAGAAGTAGCTTGCATCTCTCTGTTGTACACGTGCTTATTGTATCAGGATATTTTCTTTTTCTTAGATTATGTGTATAATGATTTACCATGCCATGTGTGCCCACACTTCTCAGCTGATTAGCTATATTCTTAATTTTTCTACTCTATCTTTCTGAAACCATAGGACTGGGGAGCCTTTGAAAAGGCACATTCTCTGCAGGTGTGAGCTGCTGCGAAGACATTGCCAGCCTGTTCTGCTGCCCTCCTTACATCCCAGTTACAGAGGACAGTAAACTGCTGAGAGAGAACTGGCAGAAGTGACTGTTTCAACTAGCTGTGAGAAATTTGAACAATTTTGCATTCATTCCATTGAAAATGTCATCAAACAGGAACTTGAAAACTTGGAAATCAGAGGGGTTTTTAATTTATTTAATTATTACAACCATGAGAGGCTTGAAGGTGATAACTATCTCCAGTTACGCCTTCATTGGCAAGTAACCAGCCAAAATGAAAGGCAAGCAGCAGGTTAAAGAGAAAGGTGCCTAAGCTTTTTGTTGGTGGTGTTTTTATCTCCGTCTCCATGTTTGGTACTTTCTGAAAGGATCACTCACATAATCTTTCTTCAGCTGAGGGACCCACCAAGGAAGTGGTACTGTCCTTAACAGAATTAATTTCTATTTCATTACTGGAAGAGCAGTCAGGCATTGGAATAGGCTGCCCAAGGAGTAGCCGGTGTATTCATTATCCCTGGAGTTGTTCAAAAAACGTGTGAAGATGGTACTTCGAAACACGTTTTAGTGGGTACCGCGGTGTCAGCTCAACAGCCTGACGACTCCTCACACCGGGGACAGGGGCGAGGGCGGCACCAGACCGTGTCCCCGCCTCTAGGGCAGAGCCATGTCCTCATTGGCTGCAGCCTCCTACGCATGGGCGGGGCGCGCTCGCCGCGACCGCCCTCTCCACGGGCGCGCGCTGTTGTGACACGTGAGGGCGGTGCACGTGGGGACGTTACGTAAGGCGCAGGGGAAAGGGGCGGGCCGAGGACACACACGCACGCGTGGTAAGGTAGTGCGCATGCGCCATGCGGGCGCCGCGCAGGCGCGTTCAGGAGGGGAGGGGAAAAGGCCGGGTTCGATTCTCCTCCCCCCCCCCGCGCCCCACCCCCGGCCAGACGGTGGAGGCTCCCGAGCGACAATGAAGCAGCAGCAGCAGCCGCAGCCCCCACAACCCCAGCCACCGCCCTCCGCCAGCGCGGGGGTCCCGGCGTTCCTCAGCAAGTTGTGGGCACTGGTGAGCGAGGCCCCCAACAACCGGCTCATCACCTGGAGCCAGGTGCGTCCGTGGGCCGATGGAAGATGTCCTGTTTCCCACCCCCTTCCCACTTCCGCCGGCGGCACCAGGCATCCTCTGCGACGCCTGAAGAGAGCCCTGGCCCTGCTAGGGGAGGGCTGGTCGGCCGGCCCGTGGGCCTTCCGCGGGGCCTGCGGGAGGCGAGGGCATCTGGGGAGGGCGAAAAACCCGTGCATGGCCGCTTGGCTTGGTCGGGCTTCCCTCAGCCGGCCCCGCCCCGAGGAGCGTCTGCTGCCACTGCTGAGCAGCCGGCGGTGGGGGCAGCTCTTTGCCGGTGCAGAATGACCAGGCTGGGGACTTCCCCAGGGGACGGGCTCTCCCGGAGCAAAGGGCAGAGATGCGAGAGTGGTCGGGTCTTTGGGTTCGCTGACGCGCGGTTCTTACTAAGCCTTAGTACGGGGAGCGCGAAGCCGCAACGGATTTTGCCAGCGCGGGTTGGGGAATTCGTGAACCGGGCGGGGGACCCGGGGACAGCGTGACAGCGTCCTGCTCCGGGCTGAAAGATGACAGAGAAGTTAGGGTGCTTGGCGTCTCCTGCCCGCCAAACAAATCGTACCGCCCTTGCTCGTGTGGCACCGATCCGGGCCTAGCGGCGCTCCTCGTGGGCCGAGCCGGATGCCTGGGGCTGCCCGTGGGGGCGGTGAGGCCCCGGGCTGGCGGGAGCCGCGGGCACGTGGGACCGACAACTGTCGCACTCGGGTGGCGTCATCCCGACTGTCGTGTCTTGTCCACCTGCTGGGGCGGGACTCCCCCGAGCACCCATCGCCATCCTCGGGCTTGTGCGGAGGCGGTTGTGCGGGGGCGGTGTGAAGGGGGTGGCTTGCGGGCACCCGTGAAGAAAGTGCAGCTGGGCACCTGGCGGTGGTGACAGGACACGATGACACATCTCTGCTCGCTTCAGTAACTGAAGCCCCTGTCCTGAGAGCTACGGGTTCAACGTGCTTAGTGGCCATGTCGATAGACATTTACGTTGGTTGCTTTTTAAAACAATGGAAAACCTGTGTTGGATGTCCTCTCATCCGGAGTTATGTCTAGATGCAGGCTGTTGCAGTGTTTAATCTCATTTTCAGACCATTGAGTTTGTAAGCACCTTAAAAGTATTGTTAAGGCAGGAGGTAACCATCTTCTTAAAATGTATTGAAGGGCTGGCAGGTTGGCTGCAGCATCCTTAACCTTTGAGATAAAATGCCGAGCTGCTAGTTTTACTGACTTCCTTTTTCTCTGTGTTCTACAAGATTTTTTTTTTTTTAAATAACACGTTTTGAAAGTGCCGTTCTCAAGCTGTGCCATCACCTTCAAGTGGTGTTGAGATGGCAGTGCTCAGCTGAGTTTATTTTAAATGCTCAAGCAATGATAAAATGTCGTCTTAAGCATTTTACTGATAATGAGTTACCTGGAGCTGCAGCCAAAACTTCCTGGAGAAGTAAATGAGTAGACTCGGTAGATTNTTTTTTCCCTTCTTTTTTCTGGAAAGGCAATACTAACAGCTATAGTGATGAATGGCTGGATGTTGTCTAGCTTCAGAAGGGCCACCTGACAGTAATGGAAACTTTCCAAATTCATTACTTATGTTTAGTAAGCACATCAAGGCTTAGGTGTCCTTGTATTTACTTAATTAAAAATAAAGATGAATTGTTTAAGATCCTTCTGCAAGGCCATTTGTGGGAGGAAGAGCCACAAATCACAGCTGATGTTCCTGGCATTCAGCAGTCCATGGGGGAGGAAGGTTTTGGGATCCCTTGGAACACAAATCATGGCATGTTTTTAAAGTATGCTATGTCAACAAGGGTGCAGAAAGTGTACCAAACATGACCGGGAGAAAAGGGTACAGTTACTGTAGTATTTCACTTTTCTCCTGTATAAATACTTGTTCTTACATTGCAAGGGTAAACACCATCTGAAACTGAACAGCCAGTTTTTGCCTTCTGTGTACAAGTGTTGTCCATGGAAACTCAGACAAAGAGCACCAGGTGAAGTACTTGGAAGAGCACTGTGTGCTACAGTCAGTAACACTAGGACTTGAAAAAGGTGTTCAGCTGAAGGGCTGCACAGCTTTGCTGTAAGTGAGCAGCAGGACAAGTAGTAGTAGATGTGTTTCCACATTTCTGTGCTGTTCTGAACTACATCAAAGCAACAATAACTGAGATGCTACCTGAAAACTGTCTGTTAGCATCACAGGTCACTGTAGTGCCATTTGGTTGAGTACCTTCAGCTGATGAGTTTCATTAATGTTTTGGCTAAAATGGTCTATTGCTGCCCTTTGCATCCACTTTCGCTGATGGTTCTCATCTGGAGTTACATAGGCATTACTGGGAAGTTTCATCTTCCATCCTGCCTCTCAGTCCCAAGCTGCTAACTCATCCAATGGCCAAACCATTTGTGAATCCTGTTTCTGACAATCCTTGCAGGTTTGTTAGAAAAGAGCTCTTGGGCAAGGATCTCCACACGGTTGATTCTTCAGATTTCTTGGTATCACAGAACTGCTATCATTTGGAGGAAGAAATGCTTGTGACTTGTTGAAACTAAAGGGCTTCTGGGGAAATACCAGTATCAGTTTTGCGTTTGCAAAGATGATAGGCTTCTCCTTAAATACAGGGTGAGAGTACTGTGGATGTACAGGCCAAACCTAAACTGTTTTGAAGTAGCTGATTTAGATTCTGGCAATTTTTTGATCCTGTAGTTAAGGGAGCAGAGTCACTGAAGAACAAAGAGCTGAGCCTTCTATTTTAGTCGGGGTCTGTGGACAAAATAAAAGATCAGTCATCCCTCACAACTGGCATCACAGGAGGTGGTCTTGGCTGTTTACCTTTTTGGTAACTCCAAAACCTGGTGGACTCTGAGCTCTTTGACAGCTATATCTGCTCTACAAATCTTAGCAAACTAGCATGCTTTTAACACAGGAAAGCAGAAGGGACTCTCAGCTGTTTTTTTGTTTTTTCCTTTGCACAGTCCGTATTATTCCTAAGGCTTTGAATCTACATACAAAACTGATAGTATTGGCCTGTAGTGAAGCAGTGGTAGTTGTTGGCAAATAATTAATTTCTTGAGGAAACAATGACTAAGGCTAGAGGTGTTCCCCTTCAGATATGGATAGCAGTGTAAATTGATAGTACTCTGTTGCTTTGCAACGGCGGGGTTTGCACAGGTTTTGTTGTGGAAAATTGTAGGCGAGCAGATCGGTTACTGCTACATGCACAAAGGAAGCATTCCAAGCCGGTGATTAATTCCAAAAGCCCAGCATGTTTTCTCCGATGGTCTTTTTAAGTACCTTAAATGTGGGTCTCTTTCGTTTTAGAATGGTCGGAGTTTTTTGGTGCTGGATGAACAGACATTTGCAAAAGAAATTCTTCCCAAGTACTTCAAGCACAACAACATGGCAAGCTTTGTCAGACAGCTAAATATGTGTAAGTTCTGGAGGGTTTGTTTTCTAGTGTAGAGCTTCATAGAATCATAGAATGGTAAGGTTGGAAGGGACCTCAAGGATCATCTAGTTCCAACCCCCTGCCATAGGCAGGGACACCTCCCACTAGTACAGGTCTCTCAAGGCCTCATCCAATCTGGCCTTGAACACCTCCAGGGAGGGAGCAGCCACAACCTCCCTGGGCAACCTGTGCCAGTGTCTCACCACCCTCACTATAAAGAACTTCCTCCTAACACCCAGTCTAAATCTCCCCTCTGCCAGTTCAAACCCATTGCCCCTTGTCCTGTCATTGCAGGACCTTGTAAATAATCCTTCCCCAGCCTTCCTGTAGGCCCCCTTCAGATACTGGAAGGCTACTATCAGGTCCCCTCGAAGCCTTCTCTTTTCCAGGCTGAAGAACCCCAACTCTCTCAGCCTGTTCTCATAGGAGAGCTGATGCAACCCTCTGATCATCTTTGTGGCCCTGGCTGTGGCCCTGTGTTCTCTGCAGCTAGGATACTGTCTTATCCTCCAAACTGGTAGAGATAGTTGGAACAGCATAGTTTGAATTTTTTACTGTGGCTTTTGAGAGGTCATGGGGTTTTTTTTTCTGCTTCTTTTTTTTTAAGATGGCTTCCGTAAAGTTGTCCATGTTGATTCTACGATTGTCAAACTGGAACGAGATGGTCCAGTAGAATTTCAGCACCCTTATTTTAAGCAAGGCCGGGAGGACTTGTTGGAACACATTAAAAGGAAGGTTAGTGAAAATCCTGTCTGTGGAAAACTTGTAAGTTTGAATGAATAGCAAAGTTCATGTCAAGGTGAATTTGCAGGGTCATGGGTGTAAATAAGTTCAGAGTTTGAGGAAACAAACTCCTACTTTTATGTGTCTTCACTTGTTTGAAGGTACTTGGGGCAGTTTGACTAGGTTCATTAATATAACCTGTCCTGTTGTCATTGTGAGTCTCATAGGTGCAAAAATGACTTATGCAAATAGGGTGTTTTGCAAATGGGTGTTAGAAGTGCAGAGCATGCTTTGACTTTACCATCAGTAATATAGAACAATCTACTTACTCCTGTAGCTTGTTTCAGAACAAATCTACTGCAACCGTGAAATTTTCTACCGAAGAGGGCAACCCAATAAACGTTTGTTATGCTGCTAAGTGATTCTGAAATGTGCTCTGTTGTTACTGTGAGTTAGATGAATATAGGCACCAAATAGAAATACAGTAACTTAAACTGCTGACAGGGATATAGAATCATAGAATGGTAAGGTTGGAAGGGACCTCAAGGATCATCTAATTCCAACCCCCTGCCATAGGCAGGGACACCTCCCACTAGTACAGGTCACTCAAGGCCTCCTCCAACCTGGCCTTGAACACCTCCAGGCAGGGAACAGCCACAACCTCCCTGGGCAACCTGTGCCAGTGTCTCACCACCCTCACTGCAAACAACTTCCTCCTAACATTCAGTCTAAATCTCCCCTCTGCCAGTTTAAACCCATTGCCCCTTGTCCTGTTGTTGCAGGACCTTGTAAATAATCCCTCCCCAGCCTTCCATATACTCAATGCTGGGCTATTGTGAAGCAGTTTTGAAACAGTAGAGCCCTTTGAGTGCCTCGAGAATGTAAATGTACCCAAATGCTTGTGAGAGCTAAAGTTAAATGTGGTGACAATAGCAAGAGGACATTTCCCTGTGTCACTCATTTGATGCTTGATTTATTACTAACTTTAATGCATAGTTTATCAACACTAGGATAAAATATACTTGATCACCAAAAGAAAACAATAGCTATCACAAAGTAAAGGTAGATGTTCTTTCTGGATTCTAATCTTTTTAAGGTTTCCTCTTCAAAACCTGAAGAGAACAAGATACGCCAGGAAGATCTCTCCAAAATAATAAGTAGTGCTCAAAAGGTGCAAATTAAGCAAGAGACTTTTGAATCTCACTTGTCTGCTTTGAAGAGGTAAGTTGCTCCCTCAGCAGCTGATTCCTAAAATTGAGTCATTCTGGTTAATGGGTATTGGACAAAGACCTACTTTTATGTTTCTCTTGATTGTTTATTGCCTAACTTTACATATTGCTTTAGGAAAATACATTTCAGTAAAAGAATTGCATAGAAATTGAATATTCTCATTTGGCTAAAGTAGCAAACAATGCTGCTGCTTGAGGAACTGTCTGGTAGTTGGTCTCCATTTTGTAATTATTTGCTGAGGCCATCACCTCTGACTTCCTCTCCCCCTCCCTCCCTTCCCTTAGTATAAAAACACATTTCAAGGAGCTTTAATGAAGCCAGCAGATCATCAACAAAAATTACTAGTGTAGAGGTTTTGACAATAAGTTTTGGTTCAACTTTTAAATCATTGCTTTCAAACAGGGAGAATGAATCCCTTTGGAGGGAAGTGGCAGAACTGAGAGCAAAACACTTGCAACAGCAGCAGGTTATTCGGAAGGTAAGGCTTCATTCAAGTGTTGTGAGTGAAAGAATGAGTGCTTCTGAACTAGGAATACTGTGCCACATGTTACCTTGCTTTGTTCTCATTATTTTTTTTCAGTGTATGAAATGTTTGGTTGTTTTTTTGGTTTTTTTTTAATAGGGGGAAAAAAAAAAAAGGCCTGACAGGGTGGGTGTATAGTGAACAAATCCTTGTGAAACAACCCTCCAGTGTATTTCACTACAGAAGCAAAAGATTAGGCTAAACTCTTGAAAAGATTTTCAAAGAAAAGTTCAGTAATATCATACATCATTCCTTAAGATACCCTTGTTGCATCCTTTTTCTTTATTACTTAAGGATTCAGATTACTAAACATTCTGTGTTAGATGATCTCTGGAGAAATACCTCACTGCAGGAATATTACAAAGTTCTGTATTGGAAATTCACTACTGTCCTGCTGCTAATGGTATATTACTGAAGTTATTAGAACAATAGATTGAGTGGAACCCACTGATAAAATGTTAGCTTGCCTTAGTTTAACAGATTTCTGGTCTATAAAATTTGATGCAAATGTGAAGAGTTTACAGATTTATTTTTATTTTTCAACATATCAAAATTAGCAACTCAGAAAGCAATGGTTTGTTGATTGTTTTTTGGTGGGTTTTTTTTTTTTTTTTTCAGTTTTGTTCAAGCCAGATATATACATTTTGTAGAACCATAGAATGGTAGGGTTGGAAGGGACCTCAGAGATCATCTGGTTCCAAGCACTTGCCGTAGGCAGGGACACCTTGCATTAGTACAGGTCGCTGGTTTCATAGAATCACAGAATGGTAAGGTTGGAAGGGACCTCAAGGATCATCTAGTTCCAACCCCCTGCCGTAGGCAGGGACACCCTCCACTAGTA
This sequence comes from Eubucco bourcierii, assembly GCA_013396675.1. Classification (NCBI taxonomy): domain Eukaryota; kingdom Metazoa; phylum Chordata; class Aves; order Piciformes; family Ramphastidae; genus Eubucco; species Eubucco bourcierii. The sequence goes on along the minus strand of VWZE01021930.1, from coordinate 95,398 downwards.
CAGCTCGCTCAAGACCTTGTCCAACCTGACCTTGAACACCTCCAGGGAGGCAGCAGCCACAACCTCCCTGGGCAACCTGTGCCAGTGTCTCACCACCCTCACTGCAAACAACTTCCTCCTAACATCCAGTCTAAATCTCCCCTCTGCCAGTTCAAACCCATTGCCCCTTGTTCTGTCATTGCAAACCCTTGTCAATAGTCCCTCCCCAACCTTCCTGTAGGCCTCCTTCAGATCTTGGAAGGCTACTCTAAGGTTTCCTGGAAGCCTTCTCTTCTCCAGGCTACAGAGCCCCAACTGTCTCAGCCTGTCCTCATAGCAGAGCTGCTGCAGCCCTCTGATCATCCTCGTGGCCTCCTCTGGACCCACTCCAACACTTCCATGTCCTTCCTGTGCTGAGGGCTCCAGAACTTTAAAACTTTAGGAAAAAACTTCAGGAAAAGTCTTTAAAACATTAGGAAAGGAAGTCTAACATTTCAGAAGGAAAGGCAGGTGGTTATTCCTGGGAAGTGTACATGTTACTTTTTCCTGCCTCTGTCAAAAATACCTTTCACCAGAACCAGTCTGCTTACACAAGACAACTGACATCCCTATGTGCATTCTGCCATTGCTTATTGGAAAACTTCTGATAGTTCCAGTTATGAATGTGTTTTTGTGCTCTGTGATGTAGTCTTAAAATCTGCTTTTGTCACCTGCTATGTACAAAGCCTTTCTCAGACAACTGAATGGCTCTGTTGTTTTTTTAACATTACTGGCAGGATGTTGTATTCTGCCACAATCTTTCACTTTTCTCAACCGTTCTGTATGAGAATTAACTGCACAAAAAATGTGTTCTGCTGTTCATGTATAGATTTTATTATTGAAGTCTCCTGTTGCAAGAGTATTTTGATACTCTGGAAGAAACAACTGCAGAGCAGCTCTCAGTGCTTACCTTTTTTCTTACAGATTGTACAATTTATCGTTACCTTGGTGCGCAATAACCAACTGGTGAGCCTGAAACGCAAGAGGTAAATATGAAGTCCAGTCAGTGTGCTGCCAACTTTTATTGGCTCAAACCAAAGCATCAGATTTGAGATGGGTTTCCTTCTTTACTCTTTGTGATATAGGCCTCTCCTTCTGAACACTAATGGACCTACAAAGTCAAATGTGTTTCAGAAAATTGTGAAAGAGGCAGCTGACAATAATCACCATGTAAGTTTGCTTTTATGCATGCTCTTTGTTATGGTGAAGAAAGGAGTGGAGGGGGGCACACAGATCCAGTAGCTTGTCACATGGGCAATAGAACAGCTGTGTGCTGGGAGCTATCAGATTTTATAGTGATAATGCCATGTTGTGTTTCCTTCAGAAGACAAGTGTGTGGATAATCACCATTTACTCTTCAATATTGAATGTGCAAGGCAGTTACCAGTGTATTAAATACAGCCTGGTGTCATCCTACTGAAAGCAATTTGCCTTGAATAATAGTGCTGCTAGAAATAGAGTATGAGTGTTCTGTCCTTATCTCTGGGAATTAGGCACCCCCTGACCTCACATAGGGACAAGAGTCCAGCATGTTGCCCTTCAAGGCAGCATCCAGCCTAGCAAAGTCACATCAAGTCCCTGTGCCATTGAACATATCATGCCATTGAGTTATTTTCTGCTGTCCAAATAATGGTTAGTGGGGAAATTACTAGACTAAATGCTGTAACATGGCACTGGAATTAATGGCTTTGTAAGAAAGCACAATTTAAGTGGCAGTCATTGCTATAATTTTTAGTTCTTGTGTAGCCCTGTTGTGGTGGTGTTTTTGTTGCTTTTGCTGACAGTGCTAGTATATTTTTATTTCTATGCCTGTAGTATTTGCCAAATATTTTTTTTTCCCCTCTAACTGTTATTTTCCAGCTTGTTCATTCATGGGTGTTTTTCTATGAAATGTCATCTGAGCTCACACCTCTAGAACTGAAGCATTGTTAAGATAAAATGGTAACTCTGAAAATGCTGAAGCTCGTTGTTGTGCTGTCCCCTCATTCTTTACAATGATTCTCAGGTACCTCTCAACAGAAATGAGGGCTTAAAGCAAAGGGAACAGATTTCAGATGACATCATTATTTATGATGTTACCGAAGATGTGGGTGATGAAGAAAATCCCATGGGTGATGAAGAAAGTCTTCCTGTTACACCAGAAACAAGTGAAGATACCACTTCAGATTCTTCCAAGTAAGAAGTCACTAGAAGAATATGTAGAGATATAATTGCCTTTCAGTGCTGTGTAAGTTACAGAGTTTGGCTATCATCAGGTGCAAGGCTCTATATACACCTTTATTCTTTAATAATATCAAATCCAGTGCAGATTGTAAAGAGTAATTCCTAACTCCTCATCTTGCTGCTGTCTTTAGAACGCTAATTTGGGCCCTTTTAACATTTAAGAATTCTCAGCTAATCACCTCACACCCACAGGGATAAGTATCTTGTCAGTGGCCCATTGGCAGGATCCAGCAGAAGTGGGTGCCTGAACCCCAAATCACAACCACTCCTTCTTCCTTCTCAATTTTCCCCTCTAGCAATTGCAACCAGGAAAGTCCTGCAAACTGCAGGTTTGGTTGTGTGCCAAAGGAGCTAACACCACACAGCCAGCTGAAGCAGTCACTCACCCAGTAGAGCAAGGCAACCTTGAGGAGTTGCCTTCCAGGGGAGAGTCCTTGAGGTCGCGCTGCAGGGAAGAGGACCGGTTTGACTTGCTCCCCAAGAGGGCTCTGCTTATACCTTAGTCAAATTGGATCTGTGATCATGTATAGTCAGTGGCCTGGAAACTTTTCACTGGCTGAGGGCCTTGTTTGTCAAGTGCAGGGCCTTACCTTTCCTGTCCCTCTACCCAGGCATGGACTTAAATGGTCTCCTCATCCCAAAGTGGGACTTTGAGTTCATCTCCTTTCAGCAATTAAAAAGTTTTGGCTTTTACAGTATCACAGTATCACCAGGGTTGGAAGAGACCTCAAAGATCATCAAGTCCAACCCATTACCACAGACCTCAACACCAGACCATGGCACCAAGTGGCACATCCAAACGCACCTTGAACACCTCCAGGGACGGTGACTCCACCACCTCCCTGGACAGCCCATTCCAGCAGTCAGTGACTCTCTCAGTGAAGAGAGTTGGAGCAAGTTTTGTTGGAGCAAGTGCCACAAACACAGACAAGGAGGACTTCCCTTCTTTTTACAGATGTTTAGAGAGCATAATCTGCACATGAATGTATTGATGTGGTCTTAGAACTTCATTAACCCACTTAGTTTCCAGTGATTTTTTTTTTTTTGGTCCAAGTGCTGTGTGGTTATGTTCCTATTTTAGAAGTAGTTCATCTTTCAGCTACGAGCAGTTGAAACTTGGTCTGGGAATTGAGATGCAGCTCTTCTCCTGAATTAGTGTATTGACAGGACCTGTATTTTGCCTGAAAAAAATAATGTAGATATTTTTACTTACTGTTTCTACTTAACTATTGTTCTATTTCAACTGATGTCTGGGAATGCACACACTGTTGGAAGAGCTTCTTGAATGTAAGGCTGAGAGAGTGAAGCAGCACAAAAGCTGCTTAAGGGTTAAGAAAAAACAGAATACAGATGAAAGCAAATTCTGGAGAACAGGTCTTGCAAGGCCAGGTCGAGGGAACTGGAGTTGTTTAGTCTGAGGAAAAAGAGGCTGAGGGGGAGACCTCGTTGCTCTCTACAACTACCTGAAAGGAGGTTGAAGCCATGTGAATGTCAGTCTCCTCCCTAGTAACAAGTGATAGGACAAGAGGAAATGGCCTCAAGTTTCACCAGGGGAGGTTTAAGTTGGGTATTAGAAGAAACTTCACTGAATGGGTTCTCAAAGACTGTAGCAGGCTCCTTAGGGAGGTGGTTGAGTCCCCATCCCTTGAAGTGTTCCAAAGAGGCAGAAATGTGGTGCTGAGGGAAATGGTTTAACAACAGCCTTAGCAGAGAGAATTCTTGGACTGGATGATCTTAGAGATATTTTCCAGCAAAACCAATTGTGAAGGTTTGGGAGTTCCCNCACCCCTGTACCTTACCCCAAGGTTTGCCTTACGTGCAAGGTAAATTAGGAGGATCGGCCGAGGGGGGTTAGAAGAAAAGTGGTTAGTGAGGATTAATCAGCAGAGGAGCCAGAGCCCAGAAGCTGCTAGATCACACCAGCAGCTCCTGTTCCAGGAAGAGCCAGAGAGACTGACTTATCTATTGTTTTGGTTAGTGTTCCCAAACAATTCTCCAGCAAGTGTATGAGTGAAGTAGACATCATGATGTTTTCCTTTCACAGCCTATAGTGTAATTTTCTCTATTAAAATATTCTAATTAGCCTCAAACCAGCACACCAATTCTGTGGTTCTGTTCTATGATTCTAAATCATTTGAGATTCACTGATTTTTAGGCTGCCTTTCTAGTATACATACAAAGTAAATTAACTACAACACTGTCCACTGAGATATTTTGTTACAGATACTCCAGAGCTGATTATGTTCAACAGGAAATACACTAAATATATACTCTTGACTTAGTTTTATGGCCTCATGTACTCTGTCACACTTCATACACACTTCCCATTTACATGTGAGCTTACAGTTGTTGTAGTGCAGGAAAGAGCATTGTTCTACAGCCTTTTAGTAGCTGTTACTGTGATCTAGCACTAGTGTCTGCCAGCTGAGCTGCTTTCACCTACAGAGCGTTGCAGCACTCTGTCAATGGAAATAAATTGACTACTTTGCTGTGTTTTGTATTAAAAAGCAGTAGGAAAATGTACCTTACTATTTGAGCTTGACTAACATGAGAAGGAACTAAAGCTGTTGCATGGTACCACTTTCAATGAGTGTGTGAAGTGCTTTGTTTATCTCATTACAGCTGTAGTCGTTCTCCTGATATTGTAATTGTGGAAGATGATAATGAAGAGGATGATGCCCCTGTCATTCAAGGGGATAGAATCACTGAATCCATTGCTGTGCCAGCTCATGATCCCCTCAGCCCTGCCTGTGACAGCACAAGCCCACTCATGTCAAGTGCTGTGCAGCTGAATAACCAGTCAGCTTTAACTGCAGAAGACCCTGTGTCAATGATGGATTCCATACTCAGTGAGAATGGAGTCATTTCACAGAATATAAATCTCCTTGGAAAGTGAGTGGCCTGGTCATCAAGGGTATTTGACTATTAGAACTGCTTGACTCCACCTGCAGTCCTGTGTGCAGTTCTGGAGCCCCCAGCACAGGAAGGACATGGAAGTGTTGGAGTGGGTCCAGAGGAGGGCCATGAAGATGCTGAGAGGGCTGCAGCAGCTCTGCTCTGAGGACAGGCTGAGAGAGTTGGGGCTCTGCAGCCTGGAGAAGAGAAGGCTTCCAGGACACCCTAGAGTAGCCTTCCAGGATCTGAAAGGGGCCTGCTGGAAGGCTGGGGAGGGACTATTGACGAGGTCTTGCAATAACAGGACAAGGGGCAATGGGTCTGAACTGGCAGAGGGGAGATTTAGACTGGATGTTAGGAGGAAGTTGTTTGCAGTGAGGGTGGTGAGACATTGGCACATGTTGCCCAGGGAGGTTGTGGCTGCTCCCTGCCTGGAGGTGTTCAAGGCCAGATTGGATGAGGCCTTGAGTGACCTGTATTAGTGGGAGGTGTCCCTGCCTATGGCAGGGGGTTGGAACTAGATGATCCTTGAGGTCTCTTCCAACCTTACCATTCTATGATTCTATGAAATAAAATAAAAATAGCTTCTATTGAGAACTGTAAACTGATAGGTCACCTTTATTCTAGCCAGCTTCTGATGGTCTTTCTGTTTTAAGTATCTTCTGGTGAGACCTCTGATTTTCCTTGAGAAGTGAGTGAGTTGGAGTGCATAATCTGACAATGTGGTGTTGCAGACGTTGGTGTTCAAACTGTCAGAGTTTACCTGCTAGCTCTTGCACGAAGATGAGGCTCGTTAGGGCTACCAGGGTGCAAGAATCACACCTCTGCTAGTGTCATGTCATAGTGTTATGTGGGCATGGTAACTGCTTTGGAGCCCTTGCCTTCTTTACTGTGATTCTCCTCTAAAGATACCCCAAAGTTGTCATTATTTTTCCCAGAGGTGGTTTCTAATGAAGGACTTCATTCTAGTTCTGGTGAAGACTTTTTTTTTTTAGATGCATGTAATATAGCTGTGTAAAGCTTCATTGTGGATTTATCTTCTGTTTTTTTTAAGAGATACAGCAATAAAGTCTTTGTCTTCTAGGGTTGAACTTCTGGATTATCTTGACAGTATTGACTGCAGCCTAGAGGACTTCCAAGCGATGTTATCAGGACGACAGTTCAGCATAGATCCAGATCTCCTGGTCGATGTAATTTTCACTGTTTAAGTATTTTGGCAACACTGCAGGAAATACTGGTTACTTTAAACATGTTGGACATTTGTGTTCTGCCTTCTCTTTGAAAAAGAAAGTATATGAGTATTTGCAAACATGTATTTCTGAGCATTGATTTAATTCTCAGTGCTACACCAGTGCTGAAGTGAATGCTTTAAGTGTTTGGCTGAAGAGTAGCTTTCTTAATGAAACCATGCTTAGATTTGTTGCTACGTAAACTCACATACCAATTGGTTTAGTACTCTCTCTTTGAAAAGAGCCCAGCCCATCATCTGTGGTCTTCTCAATGAATGGGAGTTAAAAAGGCTGTTTTATCATAGTGTCACCAAGGTTGGAAGAGACCTCAAAGATCATCAAGTCCAACCCATTCCCACAGACCTCAACACTAGACCATGGCACCAAGTGCCACGTCCAAACCCACCTTGAACACCTCCAGGGACGGTGACTCCACCACCTCCCTGGGCAGCCCATTCCAGCAGTCAGTGACTCTCTCAGTCAAGAACTTTCTCCTCACCTCCAGCCTAAACTTCTCACTAGAGTCTGAAAACTCTTGTCCTGGGAGCCTTAAACCTGGACACTCTTAAGTGGCCTCAGGTGCTGTGCAGAGAGAAGGAAGTACTTGCAGTGACTTGGCTGTGCCATGCCTAGAGCTGAGCACACCTCCCTGGAGCAGACCCTACTGCTGGCTCATGGTAGGGTGTTGTTAACCACAAACTTCATGTCCCTCTCCAAAAAGCTGCTCCCTGTCCAGGGACAGTGCACAAGGTCATCCTGTCTTAAATGCCTCTGGCTGTTGAACTTGATGGAGTGAGTGCCTTTTGGCCTCTCCTCTGGTGCTGAGACCATTCATCACAGCAACTCTGCTCTCCCCCTTATCGGTGCCTCCTTCCAGTTCAGTGTCACTTGGAAACTCAAATTGGGGGACATCAGGAGTTGTTTCCCATGTTGCTGAGATTTGTGGAAGTTCTCCAAAGCTGAGTTTTCTTCACAGAAGTGGTGACTACCTGTAAATAAAGTAGTCCTGATGGAGAGTAAAGATGTCAAGTACAGGGACTATTCTCATACATGCAGATGTGATGTTCTTGTATTCTTAACAGCAGCATCCAAATATCTAAACTTTGCTGTGTTTTGTCTTGTTCAGCTTTTTACAAGCTCCGTGCAGGTGAATCCCACAGATCATATCACTAATACCAAAGTAAGTCCTAAATCCATTGCTCAGTGTGCACGGTAGTAACAGCTACAAACTTGGTGTTAATCCTTGACTCCTTACTGCTATGACAGTACTTTTTTCAAGCTCTGGTTTTGAAGGCTTCCTTGAGAGTAGGAAGGCTGTGGATGAATCCATCTTGTTTGCTGGGTTTCAGACAGGAAAGGGACAAGCATGCTAACTGATCATGTCCTTTAGAACTCCTGTTACCTTGAGGCTGGTAGCTGTGGCTTTACAGATCACTTCACTTTTGTATCCTCTAAGCTTTTAATGCTTGCAGACCTGGCACACACTTTGTCAGAATGGTCTCTCACGGGATAAGAAACACAAGGATAAGCAGCAGAGCAAACCTGTAGCCCTTTGAATTTGTCCTGCTCATTTATGAGCATTACTGGTCTCCTGCTTGAGTAAGCTTCTATTTCACATGTCCTCAGCCAAGGTCTGTTAGTGTAACTGACACCACTGCATGCCTTTGCAAAATAAACATTTATGCTTTGCTAGTGATTGTCCAGCTGTGTTCTAGTGGCACTGGGAAAGGCTTTAAGTGTGTGTTTTAAGATGCTGCTTTTGTTTCCAGATGGAGACAAAGGGAATAGAAACTACCAAGAACAATGCTGGTCCAGAGGCCTCACAGGAAACACAACTTTCCAAGCCCAAATCAGGTTAGTTGTAGTGTTCATTGAAACAGTTTAACAAACTTTGTTTGAAAAATCCCCTTGGCTTGCTCCTTGTCTGGTTTTGTGCCATGCTTGATGAGGAAATAGCCAAAACAAAATGCTTACTGTATTTGCTTTGTAGAATTTTGGCACTGCACCAGTAACTGATGTCTTTGCAGGAGAATCTGCGTGAATTCTGTGATGCACGAATGTAATGATTCTTGAATCATGCCTTTAAAACAAACACCTAACTTGTATTTTATTGCTTAAATAAATTCTTTGGATCAGCTTTTTTTTTTCCCTTCCTGCACATAGAAAGGTGTGTGAGCTGATAAGGTTTAGGGGATTGCTTTTCCTGCAGATAAGCAGCTGATCCAGTACACAGCGTTTCCACTCCTTGCCTTCTTCGATGGGAACACAGGCTCTGACTCAGAGAGTGGGAGCTCTGCAGGTGGAACCCCTTCCTCTGCTGGCAAAGCCCCAGAAGTGGATGAGCTCCTGGAGAGCAGCCTGGACCCCGAGCCCACCCAGAGCAAACTGGTGCGGCTGGAGCCACTGACAGAGGCCGAAGCGAGCGAAGCCACACTGTTCTACCTGTGTGAACTTGCCCCAGCACCCATGGACACAGACATGTCCTTCCTGGATAACTAATGCCATGGGGACTCTGTACATAGTTATAAAGATGAACTATTTATTTAGGATATTGTTTGGTATCTGAGTTTTTGTAAATCACTGTTTTATGTAACCAGATGATGTGGAATCTAAAGAGCCTTTCCTATATGACTTCCTGTAAGCAGTTGTTTAACCTCATGGTTAGACAAGCTGGCAACACCAGGCCCAGCTGTTGCTGCACTGCTGTCAGATCTTTGCTGTTACACATATCACCAAATAGGCAGGTGACCTAACCCTTGTGGCTACAACAGGGGTTTGATTGATGGTTTCTTAGACTTCTGATCTTACATACGATGTAAACTACTAGTGTATGGCTAGGGAGCACTGACTTTCTGTATCTTGGGGGTTTTGTTTGTATTTTTTACCTTTTGTTTAACAACCATTAAGGTTCTTTTGGGGTGGGGGGACCAGGAGCTGCTGTAGGCTTTTTTTTTTCCCTGCTTCAACTGGGAACAAAGTGCCTGTACCTTGCAAAATCTTGGTTCTGCCTTACTTTCACTTCAGTGGAAGTGCTCACACATAGCACAAACCGGGAAAAAGCTCTTGACAGCCACCAGGCTCCTCAGCTGCATGAGTACTTTGAACTTGGACCACCTACTCTGACAAAATAAATGTTAAGTGTGATACAAGAGTTGTCTTTCATTCTGTGGGCCAGGTACATGTGGATTTAGCAGCCCGTGGTTTTCATGCCTCAGTAGCTGTGCAGTGAGGTGTGTATCTGTGCACGTTTATTGGGCAGTAATTGCCTTGTTTCTAACCTTGAAGGTTTATGCAACAAGTGCCTAATGCAGCAAAGTGCTTTCACACAGGATTGTGTTCTCCACAAGCCCTGTAGCTTCCAACAGAAGAGCTCTACCCCTCAAAAGCAACCCCTGTTGCTTTGACTGAAGCTCTGTGTTAATTCAAGTGACTGCTGTAGTACTACATAGCCAGGTTATTGCCACTGTGTAAAGGTGCAGTTGCCACACCTATAACTAAATCCTCTCAACCCAAGCTCCAGATTAAATGCATACAAGTTAAACCATAACTGAAACTGTTTCTTCCCTCTGCCCTTCAAGGCATAGATGGGGAGGTTGGAGAAGCTCCTGTAAGACCTTACCATGAAGGGACAAATGGGCTCATAGTAACTTTGTACTAATCCAACCACTTGTCCAAGGAGCTGGATCCACAGACAGCTGCCTGCTCCTTGTCAGGAACTTCCATTGCCTTACAGCTGATGTTCAGCTGTTCTATTGACTTGCCAAACCCAGGTGCAATAGAAGACAGCAGCAGGTGCTGCAACCACTGTAAAGCATGGTTTGTGTTTTTAGAGGTAGGAACTGTCAGAAAATGTCACACTGGGCCTCGGGTGATTCCCCCACAGCACCAGGAACACTGCCTCCTGGGGGCACCCAGCAGCCCCAGCAGCTGCTGCTTGTCAGAGATGAAGCTACAAAACATCCAGGATGTTTTGTAGGACCAGCAGATGAGAACACAAAACACTGTGCTGTCCCCCTCTGGCAGCAGGAAGAGACATCAAAAGGCACTGGACATCTTCATCCAAATTTATTTATTAATAAGGTAACAACATATTCCAAATTATGACAAGCCTTTACTAATTGTTATATGACCATCTCATGTTTGATTGACGTGCTAGGCTTCTGTAGTAAATGTCTGTGATTAGGTGCAGAATTAAAATAAAAACTTGGAGAATAATAAGCAACAGGAATTAACAGCATAGACACCACAGTAACAGATCAGCATGACATCTGCTGAGGGCTCCAGGGTCACTCCCAGTCAGGCTGCTCTAGTCTCATGTTGTAGCAAGTAACAGATCAATAATGCAGCTCACAGACTTCAACTGCAAAGCAGCAAGCACTAAAGCATTTAAAAATTCATCACTGCACAGGAATTCTACGGTATTTTCATCAGATAAATGTCTTAGCCTCGTGCCTAGGTTGAGATTTCCCAGGCAAAAGTCTAGCTCTGGCAGTGGACAAGAAGCAAAATACTTAATCCAAGATTTCAAAATGTAGAGCCCCAAATAGACTACAAAACAGTTGTGTTGAAGCCTCAGTTAAAGCACACCTCCTTCAGTTACTGCAATCTCCCTGCTCCTTTTCCTCCGCTTTTAATAACCGCAACGCTCCAAAAATGCCTCTCTAGAGCTTGCACAGCTCTCGCCCTCGGCTCCCTGCCAACTCTGATTGTAGCTTAGCCAAGAGAGAAAGTGGCACAGGCAACAGCAATAAATTACAGCACAGCTACCCTACTGAAAACTACTTTAAAAACTAAGAGCAATAATACAGAGATGCACATTGTCAATGGGTGTTTTAAAAACATGCTTCTGAGCATCTGATGCTGGGCTGGTTTTCCCCAGGGGTCTGTTCTGGCTGCAGTGGGACCCAGCAGCAGCACAGGACATCAGCTCCTCTGCAGCTTCAGGTGCAGGTTTCCCCATTTAACACTCCTGCTAAGGGCATTGCTGCCCTCAGCATGAGGAAAGGTGGGGGGGTTAGTGCCAAGGTGATGCAAGGTGTCCAGTCAACTCCAACATGCACAATTTTGAGTCTGACAATGCTTACTCAAGCCTTATTTTATAATCAAGGCAACAGGGATGATCAAAGGTAGCCCCTACTTTCCTGGCAGAGCCTGATCTAACACTGTTTCTTACCCTAATACTTGCACATTTTTCCCTAATACTAATGCAACTGAGGGGGAATGAAACCTACTTTCAAAAGGTCTTCACCTTACATCTAATGCTGCTGAAGCACTCAACCTGCAAGTAATCCTATGGAAACCATCATTGTAGCAATTGCCACTGAGCTCAGCTAGAAAGTCATCTAGTGAAATGACAGAAGACATGGTTCAAGCTCATCATGCAGGGCACATTACATGGACAGCACACACAGGTATTTACATCTGCTCTACCGTCTGGAATACTGCCTGTGTGACGGGCACCAGGAAGCCAGCACAACTCCCTAGAGAGCAGCACAGCTTAGTCAAAGTCACGGTTTGTAAGAACCAGCGGAGCAACCAGAGTCCAGACGTACAGCACGATGCCGATCCAGCTGGAAGAGATCTTCACCCAGACAGATGGCCACTTGCTGGTCATTGTCTCGTAAGATGAGTCCGGACTGTGAAAAGGGAAAAATAAACAAAAGCTGATTAGCAATTTTTGTACTTGTGTGGCAAATCGCTCCTCAACACTCTCCACAGTGGATCATTTTCACTTCAGCTCCACACCTCAAAGGAAATCTCTACCCTTTGTCACAGGAAGGTGCAAAGCAACAGCAGCCCAAAAAAACGTTTAGTAAGAAAAGCTGTCAAGAAGCAGAAATTCTTAGAAGAAACTTTTAAGCAGCTTGTAAAAGGGCAGGAAATGGATAGCATTTACGGCTACAGAGAATGCACTGCAGGTGGTGTCACCAGTGCTGAGCAGATGTCCCTCAACCAGCTGATACAGAATATCCTATTTCTTCTTTTTCCAGTTCTCTGTACCAGACACAGGCCTGGTGTTTAGTGATTTTTAGTGCTTATAGAATGAAGACTATCCTGCTCACTTTAGCAGGACATATTTGAATAGCCCACTGAATCAGAAGAACCATCCTAGAAGACATGATAGGCACTTTGTGAACAATGTTGGCTACTCCAATTTTCCAATACAACTCATTTAACTCATATTCATAAAATGGAATACTTCCCTTGAGTACTCCCATTCAAGATCCAGATTCCTCACAGCACACAACTTCTGCCTCCTCCAGCAGAAGACAGCGTCTTGAGCGTTCATTAGCACAATGTATTATCAAACGTAAATACCTGTACCAGTTGGTGAGCGTCATCATGATATAGAGAGATGCCAGGAAAAGCATGAAATGGAAGAAGGAGTAGCTGTAAGTAACTCCATCCCTCTCATTATCTATGGCTCGGTGAACATCATCATCATCAAGGGAGCCATCGCTCCTGGGCATCCCATCCTCGATCAGCGTGGATTCATCGCTGGTCAGCATCAGCTTGTTCACTTGGCTGTTGTTGGATGTCCGGATGCTGCACGTGACCCAAAGAAACACCACTTAGTAACTGACACGAGGAGCAATGCAAGTCGACAGGAATTCCTTTAAAGGAATCTTACCTTGAGTAGAGAACACAGAGCAAAAACAAAACCAGTCCTACAATTCCTTGTGCATCCCACCACTGCACCACCTGACCTTGGGTTGGGATGGTGGTGCTGTTGTAACCAATGATGCTCAGCAAACTTGGGTTACAGCGCCTGTCTGTGGGGGGAATTCCATCAGATACATCATCAAACAAGAACAGAACAAATACTCAAGAATACATTCCCCTTCCACACTGAATGCATAGTGACAGACAGGAACTTTGTGACCGTGACAGTCTGGAAGTAAAAATAGCTCTGAATCTAATTTTAGCCTCCTGACTCTCTCTAAAGCAGGCAAATGACAGCATGTGGCACAAAAATCTCTTTGAGCACTTAAAAGGATTTTAAGCTTATAGAAGATATGCATCAACTGCTTTACTGTTCCATCTCAACAAAATAAAAATGCTGTGCACAGGTAGCATTAGAAATTCTACCACTAGGAAACAAGTTTGACAAATACTCTATAGACAGCGCACCAGAGTCAGCTCAGAAATCAGTTTGCTACTATCAACAGTTCCCAACCCACAGCATCCACAGATAAGAGATCAGCAGCTGAAGGCAGCAGACAATCTCATTTCCCCACAATTCCAGCAGGAACTGGAGATGACTCTTGTATAAGCTGTTACACAGAGGCACAGAATTGCCATAACTAAGATAAAAGAGCCAGAGAGCCACTTACAACCCCCAAATCAATATTTGGCTGTTTTTTTAGTGACCTGAATTTCCAAACTTCTTTAAATGTGTAATTACTTTTTTTCTAGAGGTGCTCAGCTGTTTCCAGGCACAAGAAGCACTGAAATTATTATCCTCACTTAAAAATACATGAACAGTGGCATCTCTAACACCAGGAAGAAACCTAACACTTGTCAGGGAGGTGAGCTTTCCAAACACCTTGAAAGAACTGCAGCAATTTGTAAAGCCTGAGCTTTAGAATACTGCAATCCTGCCAATAACACAAAAACTTTCATATGATAAATGTAAGATCAAGTAAAACCCACATTATCTCTGGAAGAATTGCTTCTTCACTATGAACACAGAAAGCCAGGGAAAGGAAAGAGAACACAAACCTGCCTCTAACTTGTGTGAGGCAGTTTCCTGTTCACCTTTTTATGAGGCAGTATGAGAAGACAATGTACTGAACTGTTACCCAAAAAGCCCAATACTGACCTGGTTCATTGGTCATAGCTGACCATGTCAAATACATTGTGTAAATGGTAATCACAGAAGACTGCAGCAAGCCAGATCTTGGCTGAGATTCCTGACAAAGCAGTCATGAAACAGCAGGGTTAGGGAATTAGAAGTCTCAGGCACAATTACATTATAGGTTTCTGGGAAAAGAAACATAAAAAAAAAAAAATCCTGAAAGGTAAGAGAATTCCTACCTGAATCTTGGGCAGAATGGACATTACAGAGGCTCCAATACACAGCAGCATGTTGACACTGATGAATGTCTTGTTTTCAGAACAACCTTCTGGGTGAGTGTAGTAAACATAAAACAAGACAATAGCAACCAGAGACAGCAGGTAATTGACAGCTGTAGCTGACAGCAGAGCTGTGAAAACAGACAAAACCAAGAGTTTAACTGGTTAAAATTTCAATATTGTATGTTTATCAAGTTTTGGATATGGGATAACATGATTATTGGAGAGCAGCTCTGGGCACTGAAGTGTAGAGCAAGTTCTCCATTCTCAAGGTCCCCTCCAGCTTCTGACATTCTGTGATTCTCAAGAGAAAGAAAACACTAGATGGGAAACCTGCAGCCATACTTGGTTCTCCAGTGCTTTAAAAGCAACCAAGAGCAGCAAGTATGAAGGAAAGCAGTTGTACTACATATACTTTGGCTAAACATTTAACAAAGAAACTGAAGAACTACTTCTCCAACAGGAAAAAACAAAATCTTATTTCCAAAGTCCAGCTGATTAAAAACAATTACAGAATTGTCAGAGCTGGAAGTGACCCTCGAAGATCATCTAGCTTCAACTCCTCTGCCGTGGGCAGGGACACCTCACACTAGATCAGGTTGCTCAGAGCCACATCCAGCCTGGCCTCAAAAACTTCCAGGGATGGGAAGTGCACCTCCCCGGGCAACTTGTTCCAGTGTCTCACCACCCTCATGGTGAAGAACTTCTTCACAGCATCCAATCTGAATCTACCCACTTCTAGTTTTGCTCCATTTTTGCTCCATTCCCCATAGTTTTATCAGTACCCAACATCCTATGAAGTCCCTCACCAGTTTTATTGCAGGCCCCCTCAAGATACTGGAAGGCCACAGTAAAGCCATCCTAGAGGTTTCTTTTCTCCAGACTGAACAGCCCCATGAAAGAGTGAAGTGGCCATTACAAAGACAGGCTGTACTGTCTCTCAAACCCCTAAATTCCCACATGCAAAACATTATGGAAATGAACATATGGGTTCTCCAGTGAGACAACTTGCCCACTCTCACACTTGTGGCCTGTCACTCTGCTTATTTCTTGGAAGAATGACCAACCTGCAGAGTCATTTTATATCCTTATGCTCAATGCATACATATATCCTTATGCAGTAACAGGTTAGTTTGAACAGTGCAAAGGTGTAACAAAACTCATGGTTGAAAAAAACCCAGAAAGTTAGAATTGACAGTTCTGTGCTATTGTAGACTGATGCTCTGCTCCCAGGGGTTAGATCTTGTTACTTGGAGGCTGCTGCCCCTCTTCCAGTGCCCCCCTTTAATTAACCTGACATACAAAAGGGAGCAAGACAACAGTCTACCACCTGAGAAGATACTTGTGCATGAAGCAGCCTTCCTCCATTCCAGCAAAATGCAACTGCTCAGCAAGTAACTTATTAAATATCATCCACAATGAAATTTTACACTTGATTGTAGTCCTTTACCTGCGTACCAGCACCGTGAATTTCCTTCCTCCATTTTTTCAACCCAAGATTCATTCCAAGAGTGGGCAAAGTCAATGAGCAAGACCAGCTGAATAAGAATAAAGCAGAATGCTCCAGCCATACCTACATAAAACCACACTACAAGAGAAATAAGACAAATCTAGTTCAGAATCATAGATCATTTACCACCATCTTAATGTCCCTAAACACTGAGAATTGCTATAGCTACACAGCTACAAGTAAAACTAAGGTATCAGCATGCACTTAGTTTTGTTTTAAAACTAGCTATGAGTTCACCATGATACAATAGAAGACAAGACTCCCATACCAGTTGTAAATGGTCCCTCTGGTATGAAGAAAGCTCCAACACTAATTGCAAGTGCTGTTGCAAATTTAAAGAACCAGAATCTAAAGGGAGAAAAAAAAAATAAACACATACAAAAAAGTCAGGCAACTGCTGAAGTCTGTTCTAATTCACAGAAATTCACTTCCTTTTGAAGGAGTATAAAAATATTGTCTGCCCAAAACTTTTGTTCTCCAGAAAACTGTGCTTTGACTGTTCAGAAAAGAGCAAGCCCTTACAAACATCAAAGTTAAGTGGAATGTAATTCCAAGGGGACAGATGAGGCTTTTAAATCTTTCTATTTGTTGAAAAAAAAAAAAATCTCAGTGGAATGCAACTTATTAGCAATATACACCTCTGACTTTTGTTATCTTTGGACAAAAGCAGAATGTCTCATCCTGGGAAGCTTCTGGACAGGTTACCCAAAGCTCTGAAAAATGACAGCCATCTGTCTTTTCATCTTACAAAAATTAATCTGCCCCAAGATAGCAACTTTGAATGCCCTGTACTGCAAGAACACTCCTCTAGCTACTAAGAAACTCTTTGTAGAGCAGTAAATGTGACCAGGGTGCTCAGCCATAGGCCCTCTTTCCCCAGCAGCTGCATCCCACATGCATGCAGCACCCATCTCAGTTCTGGATCTTACCCATTGTGCACTGCTGCTCTGGGGTCATTGCTGCTCTTCACCTTGATCATCAACAGGGAGAAGAGAAGGAAGAACATGGCCATGCCAAAGCACACACGGTACACAGCTTTGTAACCAACTAGCACATCACAATTCACGTGGCCATGCACACCGGGTATGGTTGTTCCCATCCCTCCATCACAAAATCCAGGAATCTGTGATAAATACAAGATACTTCAGTAATCTGTAAAAGGCCCCCTGAGAGTAAATACAGGAGTAAATCAATGAGTAAAGTAAAGTGAGTATTAGCAACTTATTAATATACAATTCATTAATATGGTGACATATGGTGACATTGCTAGAAGATCTGATACTGAACAGCTCTATTGTTAGCTACAAGCCAACCAGAACAGTCAACACAGTCAAGGAAAACAAAAAAAATCCCACATAGGCAAATTCCAAACAAACCCAGAAATTAATTATATTAACAGCAGAGTTTGTTTTGTCTTGTTTTGTTTTGGTTGGATGGGTTTGGGGTTTGTTTTGGTTTTTTGTTTGTTTGTAGGGTTTCTTTGAGAAGTTCTGAGATTACTAATAACAAGTTTACACTTGTTGATCTGCATAAGGAGATAAATAGATCTGGGATTTGGTAACCTTGAGTAGGAAGTTACTATTAGGTTTACGACACAGCCAGGAGAAGGCAGCCTGCCTGCCTTCTCTTTAAAACAGAAACAGCCTTCTCTGAAAAAGTAACACCACCATTCATCACAAGTATTCTGAGAATATTTTCCTGTCACTACCAGAACAGGAACAACAACTTTATGAAGTCAAAGCACAGTCCAGAAGGCTGTAATTTTCTTTCCTAGATAATTAACATGGCTCTCACCAAAGCTCTAACCTGGTTACTATACCACACTGAATATTTACACATTAATCATTTGGGGAGGGGAGAAAATCAAAAGCATGCCTAACAAAAGCTACTATCTACTAGAAAATAAAGAGAGCAAAACAAACACTAACAGATCAGAAGCACAAAGTTCAGTGAACATTTAAGCTCTCCCATAACTCAAATTATCATGCTGTAATTTTCTATGCAGTGTAGCATCTTTGCATAACTAAAAAACTGTAAAATCCTGTAAGTGAATCCCAATTTCCTTAGTGAAAAAATATGTTACTATCATCAGTTAAAAGTATTTTTGTTAGGCATTTGCAGACTTTAAAATAGAATTTTAACTAGTACAGCACAATGAAACTAGAAAGCATCTTCAATTGTGGCTATTTTTTTCAACAGCAGCCAAAATCAATCAAGTACCACAAATACAAGCATCTCAGTACTACGTAACTTGAAACTTCAGATACATGAATTACATTTTCTCACTTGATGCAAGATTTTATTTCTTCTGCTCTGAGCTATTAACTTGGTTTCTAAATAGTGCTTTTCACCTTCCATCATTCCTTCTTTACAGTAAGGGTGATGTGACACTGGAAAAGGTTGCCCACAGATGTCGTGGATGCCCCTTCCTTGGAGTGTTCAAAGACAGGCTGGATGAGATCTCAGACAATCTGGTCTAGCAGAGGCTGTCCCTGCTCACAGCAGGGTGGTTGGAACTAGGTGATCTTTAAGATGCCTTCCAACTCAAACCATTCTATGAACCTATGCAGTGACTGTCCCAAGAGTTCTTTATTTGATCTACCGTCACATTGATGGTGACTGTGAAGCAGAGGTGGCAGCACAATTACATACTTTCAATTAAAACACACCCTTTCAGGATGTCTTTTACAAAGATTGGTGGCATTTGTTCTATCAAACGCATTAGGAGAGAAGAAACCTGACCTTCTTCAGCTGCTCTTCCATGCCTGGTATTAACATCACGCAGGCAACGCTGACGCCAACAAGTAAAAAGAAGGCATAAACCAGGCGAGTTATGGTGGAGTTGTTTCCACTGGGACAGCATCGGCAGAGCAGGCATGGGGCACTTCCACATAAGCATGGGATCTGACAGAGAGACAGAACACAAACAACATCTTTAAAGAGTCTTACACTGCTGGATTTTAATATTTAATCAGGTTGTGTAGATCATCAGACGTTATGATGAAAGCTACTCATCCCATGCATCTCACCATTAGTGCAGACTAAGTCACTGCTACATGTTACAGAGCCTGTAACAACCCTGGCAGCACTTCCTAGTACACCACTGCACAGCGACATTAGTGTCAAAAGGAACCATTGGTTCATTCAAAGGAAATAAAGACTGGGTTTGGGCTCCTTTATTCTCTTGAACTTCATTGCATTTCAGCTAAATAAGCTGCAAAGATTGCTTGAAGCCAACAATTACATCCTCCCTTCCACAGCTGCAGAGATTAAACAAACACAGGGTAGAAAAATAATCTGAGCACATCTGCCATCAAGGCGCACTTTCAACTGGCAGAGCTGGGGCCATAAGCATTACTGGAACACAAAGAACAGCTAGAACAGCCTAAAACTTGGGTTGAAATTTAGCAGCTACTCATACATCAGAGAATCCTGTGAGATGGCAAAAATTAAGTCACACAGTGTACAAGTCACAAACAACAAGAACAAAGCAAACACGCAGCACGCACTTTATCCTCATCACTATTAGATATTGAGAGTGGACAGAGATGCTGCTCAAGCACTTGGGAAAAGAATAGGACAAAATTTACCTAAATTTAATCTTTAAACAGAAAATTCTGGGAAGAAAGAAAGAGAGCAGATAGTGCTATTTCATTAGTGAAGGGTCAATGTACTTCATCCCATTTGCAGTGTTCTGCTACTTGCTGAGTGCCAAGTAAACATGAGCCAAAAAAGAAAAGGTACAGTAAAGATGGTTTGGGTTTGTTTTTTTTATTCACAAATAAATTATTTTGTCTAGAAGACATGGGAAACCCCAGCGAGCAGTGATCAAGTCTGGGAGGCTCTGTATTTTTCAGCTAAGTATCAGTGACCCCTGCCTGGGCCACATCAGGCCACACCAGCTCTGACAAACCCTTGCCAGGCAGCAGAAGCCAGCCTCTCTTCTAACACACATGCAGGGACACCTCCACCAGTGAGGTGTTCATCACCACATCACAGACACACAGTCACACAAGAAGATGATTAGTTCCACAGAGCCACGTGCCCCGTGCATGTCAATCATCCAGTATGCCTGGCATGTGTCAGAAAGAGCTCTTCAAAGTTAAGTCATATGACAAACAAAAATGCCAGCAGTCTGGTGCTACTGAGCAGGCCCCAGGGCTCACAGGGAAGAGCAGACAGCCTACCACAGCACTCTCACAGCCTCCTGAAAAGCCCTCAGGAAAAGGCTCAGATTATCTGTTCTTACACGTTCAAGCAGACCCACATGCTCGACCCAGCGGAAATTGCAGGGGGAACATATAACAAGATGGATATTGCAGAAGAGAGGAGAAAGCAAGCCCCACAAATCTGGTGAAAGTGTTACTGCCCCTGATGCACACAGAACCAGTTTTTACTGGTAAACATAACCATCCTACTGGGATAATGACCAAATTATTATATACTGAATTAAACAGTCACAGCAACACTGCTCCCAACTTTGCTGGGCCTCATCAGGTTTTAGCTACATCACCCTTACTCATACGTTTAAAGGAACTCAATCAATCACAGTCTTTGCCTTGCCACAGAACACTGAGGTGAGCAAAACAGCAGCTGAGCTACTTCAGGTAACAATGCAATAGAGGCAAGCCCCAGCAGAATAAAAATGACATTGCCTGTCCAACCTAGGTGGTCAGGATCAGAAGATTTTCAAAATTACTTCTGTGTACTCCTAAAGCCTTCCCCTCCATCTCACTCTCCATCATTTTTGCTCTTAAAAATGCTGAACCAAAGCACTGTTTGATCAGCACACAGCGGGGCTGAGCTGCTGGCAGCAGTAACACCACAATAAAAATCCAGAAGGAGGTAAGAGGTCAGGTATGAGGTCAGGTGCAGAGGTCAGTCACCAGAGCAGCTCTGCAGGGCACAAGAGAAGCTACACAGCTGAAACAATACAGGCAGCAGTGCCTCTCCAGACAAAGGAGGAGCAGTTTCCCTGGCCCTGGCACTGTCTGCACTAGCACAAATTCCACCACATCTGGTTCCCCTGCTACCTCACCCCCACAGCTTGCTTCTTTCAGAGCTCAAATGGTGTTTATACTGACATATCCTCAGACACCAGCAGAGATTTCTGCTGTAACAACTAACATGCAGGCTTTTAAGTGTTGTAGTTTTAAATGTGGAAAGAAAAATCAACACTTGAAAGCCATCAGGGAAAAAACAAGCAAATAAAAACCCCTTTTGCTTTATTTGAGCATCTTAAAGGAAGGAATGGGGGTTAGTTACCCATACTAAACCTCACTTCATCGAGATTGCATGCTCACATTAATCATTTTATATAAAAGATCATTCACTGACTTTTTTCTGGACAGAAACAAAGATTCAAAAGTGAGAGAGATTCTTTGTGCACTACAAACCAGCCAGTTATCAGAAAGGCTTGAAAATGCAGTATACATTAACTCAAGTATTTGAAATAAAACCCAGGCACACTGTTCCTTGGCATTGGACAATAATTAAAAATGTTAACTAGATTCTGCTTGTAATTAAAGCCTAACTGGCTGATCCATTAAACAGTGTTTAAAATGTTAATTAAAGCAAAATAAACACTTAAAGTACTTCATTAACAGGATAGCATTGGTGTTTTTAGTCACTTATTTGCAGGTGTATCAGCCTGGAAGCTTAGCTCATAGAAATGTACCAATTCTAGCATCATTACATAGAATTTGTACAGAGACATAATGCTTAACTCCTAATTAAGCATTGCTCTGCACTATATGTTTCAATTGCACAAAATCCAAGAGTTTGGATCAATATGAGGTTTTGTCATGCCACTACACTGACTGCATGAAGTCCTTAAACATACATAATTTCATTTAATCCAAGTACAGTACACGATTTTTGGAATGGAAAATTCAGGTTTTCCCAATCCCACTGCCATTTTTAAGGCAAATGTTTAGAGATTCACAGTCCATGTGATTGTGTCTATTTGCATAGTGATCGGATTTGGAAAGACAAATCACTTCAGGATACAACAGCAATGCCTCAGCTGAGAAAAGGACTGCCATGAAGAATTTCTACAACTTTTCTGCTTTTTTTTCATAAAGCCAACTGTCTTAAAAACATCTCAAAATGCAGTTTCCCATTAAGAAAAATGCTCAGCACGGTGATGACACATCACTACAGAAGACCGTGCAGTAAGAAAATGATGGCTCCATAGGACAAAGATGCCATAAAGGGTGGAGCTGCTCAAGACAAAGCCGTAAGAAATTAAACGCAACCTTCGGGATCCGGGAAACACGTGAGTTGTCTTTTTCCCCGAAATAAACGTCGAACTTTAAACATTTTAATTTGATTTAAATAGCTTGGGGAGGAGAAATTTCAGCGGATACATTCACACTTCCCACACGGTAATGCCGATTAAGAAACGACCAGCTACAGGCCTGCCGGTCCGAATAAGTACGAGGCTCCCCATCACTCCACCAAAACGACTTTAGAAGATCCTAGAGAGCCCCGAAGGCCGAGCCGGGGCGAATCACCGCGGGGGCGCGCCCCAAGACCCGCCCCCTCCTGCCCGGCGGGGAAGGAGACCTGCCCGGGAGCGGGGGCGGTGGCCGCTCGGGGCGGAGAAAGCCTGGATGGGAGCGGGGAGGAGGCCCGCAGCCTCCCCGCACTTAAGAAAGCAGAAAGGCAGCGCCACAGACACCCCCGCCCCTGGGAGACAAAGGCCCAGAGAGGCGACGGGCGAGGCCCCGAGGTGTGAGGGGGAACACCACCGATCGCCGGCTGCGGGCCTGTGCTGAGCGAAGAGGGGCAGACAACCCGCCCCCAGCTTACCCAGCTCGCCAAGGAGCAGAGGCCCAGGACGCCGCCCATGGTCCGCGGCGGCTCCGGCTTGGACACCGATTCCTCAAAGATGGAAGCGCGGCGGCCGCGGAGTCTCGGCGAGTTGTTTACCACAGCCCACGGCACTTCCGGCTGCTCTGACGGCAGCGTACGTCACTTCCGGGGGAGACAGAGGCGCGGTCGGGACGTGTAGTGGAGAGGCGTAGAAGGGCTCGGGTGCGGTGGTTGCGGCTGTGCTTGGTCATTGCTTATGATAGGTGTGAAGGTGCGGCATATCTTCATCTAAATATGTAAACTCTTGGATTCTGTAGCAGGGCAGAAGGATCTATAGTCTCCTCACTGCTGCTCCTTCAGTCATATAAACACTGCATTCTTAGCTGGTTGCTTATGAGCAACCTCCCTTTCCAAAGCATACCCGAACCTATTGAAGAACATGAGTGCTGACTGCAAACTCAGCAGTTACTGGGTATAAGTCATCGAATCAACCAGTTTGGAAGAGACCTTCAAGCTCATCGAGCCCAACCTATCACCCAGCCCTAGGCAATCAACCAGACCATGGCACTAAGTGCCCCATCCAGGCTTTGCTTGAATACCTCCAGGTACAGTGACTCCACCACCTCCCTGGGCAGCCCATTCCAATACCAATCTCTCTGTCAAGAACTTCCTCCTAACATCCAGACTAAACCTCTCCTGGCACAACTCGAGACTGTACTCCCTCGTTCTGTTGCTGGTTGCCTGGCAGCAGAGCCCAATCCCAGCTGGCTCCAACCTCCCTTCAGGTAGCTGTAGAGAGCAATGAGGTCTGCCCTGAGCCTCTTCTTCTGCAGGCTGCACGCCCCCAGCTGCCTCAACCTCTCCTCACAGGGCTGTGATCCAGGCCCCTCACCAGCCTTGGTGCCCTTCTCTGGACATGGTTTAGAGAACATCTCTCTTGAATTGAGGGGCCCAGAACTGGGCACAGGACTCAAGGTGTGACCTGACCACTGCTGAGTATAGGGGCAGAATAACCTCCCTTGTCCTGTTGGCCACACTGTTCCTGATCCAGGCCAGGATGCCATTGGCTCTCCTGCCCACCTGGGCACACTGTTGGCTCATCTTCAGCTACTCTCTAACAGCACCCCCAGGTCCCTCTCTGTCTGGCTGCTCTCCAGCCACTCTGTTCCCAGGCAGAATTGTTTTGGTTAGAAAATACTTTTAAGTTAGGTTAGACAGAGGTAGTTACTCACAATGAGAGTGAAAAAATACTGGAACAAGGAGGGGTTTAGAATGTCTCCCTGGAGCAGCCTGAGCTAGTAGAAGGTCTCCCCACTGACTGCAGGGAGGTGGGACAAGACAACCTTTGAGGGTCCCATCCAACATGATGCAGTCTGTGATTCTGCAAATCATCAAGTGCAACCATTATCTACCAAGCCTGGTGCTAAACCATGTCCTTCACCACCATATCTCTATCCAGCTAAATCTATAATTCATAATTTATTTTAAAGGCAATCCTATTTTCAAAATCAAATATGAAAAGAAATAGCTAACAAAGAACTCCTCCAGGCTGAAGGTTTAAGGCTCTGGTTATTGTCCCGTGATAAAATGGAGACTGGGAACAATTAACAAAATGGTTATAGCTGTTAGTTTGAAACAGAAGTTCACAGATGTAATAAACCAAATGCTGAAGTAAAATGCAGCATGCTTGTCCTTACCAAAAGGTGAAGAAAGCTTTGGAAAGCCTAAATGAATGGTGCTAAAGTGGAAATACTTGAGAATGGGGGGTGGAATTGATGTTAGGATGCTTCTGCTCCTTGGCTGCTCTGCTTTCCAGTGGCCAGTAGGCTCTTCGTGGTCTGTTCCCAGTAAGCACCTCTTGGTCCTGCACAGAGACATCAGCCAAGGTGCTCCTGAGCTCTGATGTGAGCATGGAGTCATGTAAGAGGACCTTCCTCCGAGTTAGGGTGATAGAAGTGGATTTGCAGCTGCAGCAAGGAGGAGAAAAGACATGGGGAGAGGAAGGCAGAGAGTGCTACTTTCTTCTGCTGCCTGTCACTGCAGTACAAGACTGGGACTGGTGGTGGAGGAGGATTTGGTACTTGTGTGCCATGTCTCCTTAGAAAGTCAGTGGAAAGGCATGTGGTGGGAAATAATGTTTGAGCCCCTTTAGTTTGGCCAGTAGATTCACAACAGTAAGTCTTAATGATCACTTTTACTTGTGCTTTTGTGCTCTGTTTTCTACGTTGCATCACCACAATAGCTCCTGCAGCCTGCACAGCACATCTTTTCTAAAGATGAGTTTTCATTAGTTATTGATTTTTTTTTTCTGCCTCAGTGCACTTTCTCCTTACAAAAACCTCTGATAGACAAGGCAGACTATTTCTGTCCAGACCAACCTGATCCAAAATATTAAATCACATCATTGTTCTCTGATTCTTTCATTCTCTTTGCTTTCTTATTTGGATTGTCTGCTGTGGCGATATCCTGAAGTATTGTGTGTGCTTCACTGAACCAAGTCCTCCTGCTTCTTCATCACGCAGCTTTTCTAAGAAATTGTGAGAGAAACTACTACAGGGATTTATCTTCTGGAGATTGATTTCACTTTCAAGCCACACAGCATGTCTGACAGCTTTAAATCATATTGTGAAATCTCAGTTGTATTACTCAGAATTGTTCTTTGGAGATTTGGAGGTCTATTTTGACTGTTCGTACACTGCTGAGGAAACACTTTTCACTTTGCTAACCTTCAGTCATGATGGTAAGTACTGGAATTTCTTTTAACTAGTTGCTCTCAGTCCATTTGCAACTGGAAAAGCCTCTTGCAGCATTGCTATGTTTGAGTCCTTCATTTTCACTGCGGCACTTCAGTTTTGCTCTGTTTGAATGAGAGTGGAATCCTTCATACTCAGACACCTCCCTCAGTTTCCCCAGCATAATAATTAAGCTTCCTTGCAAGCCTCTTGAGTTTGTATGAATAGGAAAGTCATTTTTGGCCATTATTTGAGTAGTTCTTTGCATTTGTTTTAGAAAATAACAGGACCCAAACAGCTTGAAGTAATTTGGGGGTTTTGAGGTCTCAACCACTGGGCAACACGTTCAGTGTCTCATCACCCTCATTGTAAAGAGCTTCATTCTTATGTCCAACCTAAATCTACCCCGAGACAGTTTCAAACCATTGTCCCTTCTCCTATCACTGCAAGTCCCTCCCCAGCCTTTCTGTAGGTCCCCTTCAGATAGTGAAATGTAGCTATAAGGTCAGCCTGGAGCCTTCTCTTCTCCAGGCTGAACCTGAAGCTCTCTCATCTCTGTACTACAATGTCAAAAGCATACAAAACATTGGCACAAAACTTGGAAAAAGCAAAACGTTCAGCCTTCAAAACTCAAAGGAGAAAAGCGAGGCAGACTTTTGTTCTCTGGACATGGACATAGCTCTGAAGATCATCTCCCCCAGAGGGCAGTACAGCTTAAAGAATAGAAATGGATCCCTGACATGTTTAAATGGAGATCGGCAATTTGAAGAGGTGGGTTTTAAATCTCAACAGTCTTACAGAAAAACAGCCTACAGGGATGCATCTTCTGGAATAAATCTGTATACACAGTACAAGTCTACACTTCGCTCACTTTAAGACATATTTTTAAAATATTTTTTAAATCCCTTCCCCTCTCCTCTCCCCCCCTTTATCTTTTTGTCTCTTAATCCTCTAAATGAAAAGTTTGATTGAAATAATATCTGTGATATCAGGTTATGATACCCAAGGTTGTCTCTGTTGTGAGAGAAGTGGAGCACAAAAGAATAAAATTCTTGTTTCCAGTGGACTGTGCAAAGACTCAGAATAGAGATACCAGAAATTAAATTAAATTCAGAGGCCATATTTAAAGACTGACCTAGATTAAATCTAATACTGATTCAAACAAATGGATAGTACTATGGAATAAGTGTTTCCTTCTCTCTCTCTCTCTTACAAGTTGTTTTTTCATTCTAACAATACTTGTTTATGCAGATCAAAATCAAATGATGCAATGGATTTAAATAGTAAGCATTATTTGTGTTTACAAAATTATGTTTTGTCTGCCCCCACAAATACTTTACTGACTACAAACTGATTGACAACATGCATTTTTTTTAAGGTATGTGGTTTTAATCTTCAGAAAAGAATGAATAATCTGAAGCTGTTTTATATAGCTACTGTCATGAAGCAAAAAAAAAAAAAAAAAGACAAAAAAACCCAAAACCCAACCAAACAACAAAATATCATCAGATTGTGCAAATTGCTGTCGCTCCACTCACAGCAACAGAAGATTAAATGCAGATTGGGTCACAAGTGTTATTAACATTCCTATTAAGCTTCATTACAGTCATTGCAAGCCAGAGTGAAAAACTAAATCCTACCTCTGTTGCTATTATTGTTTGCTTGGGAAAAAAAAAAAATAGCTCTCCAAGGGTAAATTAACAAGACAGTTCCACATCACCACATAATGCTCAATGTGCTTAATAGGAAAAGACAGAAATATTTGTAATAAAATCAAACCCCTTCAATTTGTACAGCATAGCATGGTTCAGTGTTTCTAAATAATTGCCATTTTGGAGACTGCTGCTAGCAGTGTACCAGCTTGTGATGGATGACTTTAAAATCCTGTTCTGACAACTTGCAGTCTATCCTCATCTTGCCTCGTGGACCAATCATGAACATCTTCGTGTTTCTATTATTTATCTTGGGGATAAGTCTAAAGAAACCTGTGGAATTCATCAAGGAATAGTTTTGGGGTTTTTTTTTCTCCCCCCTTATTTTTCACCAGCCAGTGAGAATTTAGAAGAACTGAGTCACAGAATGGTGACGTTCAGAAAGTAGAAAAGGTCCTCTGGAGATCATCTAGTCCAACCTCCTTGCTAAAGCAGCTTCACCTGGATCAGCTTGTTCAGGAATCAAAATTGTGCCAGGGAAGGGTTTAGATTGGATATTAGGAAAAGCTTTACTGAGAGAGTGATCAAGTGTTGGAATAAGCTGCCCAAGGAGGTGGTGGGATCAGCATCCCTGCAGATGTTCTCAAGAAGCATGCAGATCTGGCTCTTCAGGACATGGTTTAGTGCTCATGGTAGCTGGGTTTACAGTTGGGCTCAAGGATCTTAAAGATCTTTTCCAGCCTTAATGATTCTATGAAAACTCTTAGAGAAAGTTAATATATTTTTGAGAAGACATTTTAATTTTTTTTTAATTTTTATTTCATATCTGAAATAAAAATAGGGATGCTGTAAGAGCTACACTGATAGACATCAGCTGTTAGTGCTCTATATGATTAGTAATCGTGTCCTTTCATTTTCAAAGACAGTGAGGACCTATCTCCCTCAATTAATGAGTTTTGGCAAAACAAAAGTTTGCCAGTCAGGAGGGGCAATACATACATTCTAGCCTTCATAAAATACAGTCACGGGGAGATAAAGCTGTAGGGATGTGTGTTTACTCCCTAAAAACATTTACCTGTTGCAGCAAGAAGGCAGGGATCATTTTGCTGTCAGAAGTGATGTCAGGCAGTGTGGCTAATTTCACAGAAATGAATAACATCGATGGGAACAGATGCGGTCCACTGGCTATTTTAAACAAATTAAAACATGAAATTGCTGAACTGCTAGCTGTTGTGTAACTGGCTCTGGCAGCTGTCCCAGAAGACAGAGGGCAACAAACCTGATGCCAGTTTTTGCCAAGGCTTTGGGGGCACCTGCACAGCTCTGCCTCCAGGGAACACAAGCTTCACAACTCTTCAAGTAGCATTCTTTCAGAAAATTAGCTAGCATCTAAATAAAGGTGATTTGACTTCTGCAGTGTACCTGGATTTCTAAAAAGCTTTACACAAGGTCCTTACTAAGAGCTTTCAAAGCANGGATTCTCTCTATAACATTTGCTGATGAAACACCAGATGTTAAAAGAAACAGTGTGTTTGATTTTTTTTTTTTTTTTTTTTTTTTTTTTTTTTTTGATTACTAGCAAGATCCATCAAGGGCTATTAAACATAATTCTCCAGTTGCAACCTCTATTCAGGAAATCTTTAAAATGGTAATTGCTGGGACCAGGATGGCAGTGTGTCACCACCTGCTTGCCCCTCACCTCTTTCCTCAGGCATCTACTACTGGATGCTCTCAGGGTTATAATGCTGGCCAACAACAAGAACTTCAACCCTGACCTAATGCAGATTCACAATGTTCTTAGCTAAGAGTTATTACTCAGTGCATAATGTGACAATCTAGATTCTTCCTCTTTTTTTTTTTCTTTTTTTTTTGTGTGTGATAAAAAGAGTCCTCCTTACATAACATTTTTATTCTAACATAGACCAAGTTTCCACACCAATAGCTGCTTTTCTGGAAGAGAGCAAACTTGGAAAACTTTAGCCCTTGTTGCTGTAGTATAATGTAGCAGAACTCTGTTGTTCCTCTTGGGTTTGAGAAGATTTTGGAGCAAGGAACTTAGTTGTTCTTTGAGAAGTTGTAATGAGACTTCCTCTGTAAAGCCCTGGGAGACCAAGAGGAACATGAGGCAACTCACAAGCTGCCATTTGTGCAAGGAAAGCACGTGTGGAGTTTGTACATGTGAGCTTTAGTAGCTCACATGGCCACGAGCACTGCAGCACTGAACACAAGGAGAGTTCAGACTACAACACAAACTCTGCATCTGTATAAACTCATTCAGGGAGAGCAGCACTTTTCAAGTCAACTTCTGTAAATGTAAGCATTCTCCCTCACTACAGCTTCTTTCCCAGTGTGACCATACACATGTTAGTTCAGCTGGAGAAGCAAGAAATCCTCTCCCTTAAACAAAGCTGTTCTTTATCTGGGTACCAAACAGGCAAACTGCTCTCTCTGTCTGTACCATCTCCTGGGGAGCCAGAAAGGTTCACTGATGGGTTTTGAGTACAATCAATTGCCTGTGTGCAAGTAATAGTGAAAACCACCACAGATACACTAACCAGGGTATTCAAACAAGTAAATAAGTGTTCATATTCAGAATCTTTTGTCATCATACAAAAACATTTTTTAAATAGGGAGTAAAAGAATCAATGTTTTCAGAGATGAATGCCTAAATTAATATGCAATTATGCCCTCTACAATCCCATCAACTTCAGCTGAGCTTGCTGACTCTCTGGACCACTCAGGCCACCTACAAATCAAGCCTAATTTTAGGTTACAAACAAAAAATAAAATTTAAAAAAAAAAAAACTAAAAAAAAAAAAAAACTCAAAAAAATACTTAGAGTCCAAATTAATTTTTAACTGTTGCTTATTTGTTGTGATGGGCAACTTGTTGGGCAGAAACTAAGGTTAAGCTGTTTTACTATCACAAAATGAAAAGAAAAAAAAAGTAAAAAAAAAAAAACCAACCAAAAAACTCAAACAACCAAACAAAAATCACAAGCAAACAAACAAAAAAAAAACCACACCAAAACCTCGAACCATCTTTCTGCCTTTTTTTCCTCACTAACCTGATGGGTTGGAGTTTCAGTGCTAAATCTGAGTTTCATCATTCCTGCACTGGAGTAAGGAATGACATTGGAGCAGTCACTTTGTAATAATGATGCAGGAGTGTGGTTGCACAGGAGCAATGTAAGTGAATATTTGTCACTTTCCATGCAGCAAGGTCAGCTTTGTCTTTGAGTTTTAGACTTATAGGAGCAGCTCTATTAAAAACACATTCAAGTGAGTAAACATTGCATGAATTCTAAATGTCATAGCAAACAAGCTTTCGAGTGACAACCTTCAAATCATTTGGTTGTGAATTTTGAAGACCAGCCATCTCTGCATATTGTGAACTGTCCTGTGGTATGTCTGGAACTCTGAAGAGGAAATCATGTTCTGTAGAGGGCATTTAGAGGAAACATATCCCTCAGGGATTGTGAGAGTGGAAAAAACCTCTACAAAGCGATGATTTGCAAATTGTGCATAACCCCCAAATTGTTGTGAGAGGAACTTCACAATGACTGTGAATTATGGAAAGATCACATGCACCATTTTTGTAGGCATTGAGCTTTTGTGTGAGTCATTAGAGCTGTTTTCACAATCGTGGAAAGTCTGCAAGCAGAGGTACTGCTGTGGCATGCTATTAATGTAGGAATAAGTTGGAGCTACATCCTTTCATTGCTTCTGGATGAAGATGTTTTCTAATTGGTACCATCTGCCTACATTCATGAACTACATGCATACACAAATTGCACCTGTTTTGGTAGCTTTGGTTGGCATTCATATTTTAATTGCCATTGGGAGAGAAATATTTCAGTTCTGCTTCCTAAAAGGTCATCTCTCTTCCCAGCTCTTCACTGATGGTCTTTCCATTGACTAGATGCTTGCTCAGACTGCCTCAGAACTGATCACATCTCAGATACGTGCAGCCTTAATTCCTTCCCCCTACTGTCTCATTACCTGATATAATGTTTTGGAGTTCCAAATCCACAGTGATCATTCTCATAATGATTTTCTGAATTATTAATATTCCCATTTTACAGAAGCCCAGAGAGCCTTGTACAAGGTTATTTAGGAGGGTAAGCCTGTATCTTCACATCCATCATCTATGCCCTGGTTATGTTCTCTCTCCAAGCTTTCTAAGGAACAAAAATTTTGCTTTCCTAATATTTTCAGATAAATATAATTCTGATTGAGACTAATAAGCACAAAGTTAAGAACTTTGATCTTCAAGGCTACTTAAAGTTTGGATTAATCTGGTGACTAGGTGAGGAGGTGGGTTTTGGTTTGTTTCCTTTCTCCAGGGGAAAAAAGTCCTTTTAAAGCAGAGACTGTTTAATGAGGGAGCAAGAACAAGACTATAGGTGATCAGTCAGACTGCTTGACAGCTGAATTATAAAGAGTAATACTTTAGTAATGTTAGAGAGGCACTTCTG
This sequence comes from Eubucco bourcierii, assembly GCA_013396675.1. Classification (NCBI taxonomy): domain Eukaryota; kingdom Metazoa; phylum Chordata; class Aves; order Piciformes; family Ramphastidae; genus Eubucco; species Eubucco bourcierii. Next base: position 63,770 of record VWZE01021930.1, on the reverse strand, counting down.
AGAAACTTCCTAAAAGAAATTAATTCTCTGATTCACTGAAGGTTTCTAAATGGTGAATACATAGAAACAGTCTGGTTTGTAAAGCTAACTTGACACACTCCAAAGAGCTGATTCATTCTGAGAGGTTCTTTTATGAAGCATCTTCTCCTGGATTTTTTATTTTATTTTATTATTTTAAAGAACAAATGTCCTTTCACCCCTGTTCAAAACTGGTTTTTTGTTACTTTTCAGTATCCATGTGTTTCCCTGGAGATTTCTCTGAGTCAGCCATGAAATGAGTACCCCTCAGAAAGACATTGTGCAAGTTCATTACTGCCTACCTTATTTATGAGTTAAAGATCTCCACATCTGAGTTGTTAACTCAGGGTCAAGTTCATTCTGTTCTCTATTCAAAGTGACTTGCATTGAGTGTCATCTTTATTTGGAACTTTTTAGTCCAGATTACTCAGATGCCAAACTAAAATGACAACTCAAGCCAAATTAATAGATAGTCAGGTGCTTGAATACCTGTAATTATTTTAGTTCTCTGATCACTTTGTGATTTTCATTTGTCTTTAGTCTCTACTGGTTTGTACTTCATTCCTCATTAATGTGTCTAAGGGCTTGTTTGCTCTTCTTCTAGCTGCTGCAGCCACCGGTTTGTATCCTTTCATAAGCTCCAGCTCCTTTATGCAGTGCTTACTGAGACTTTTCCCTAGTTAGCAAATATGAGGAAGAGCCTCACTTTTTGGAGATAACAAAAGTAAGCTGGATACCTTCAGGTGGCATTTGTGTAGCTGGGACTGGCATTCTGAAAAGAACAGGGCTCCAAATCCCTGGGAATTCATACACAAAAGAGAAATTATTACTTCCTTTG
>VWZE01021930.1:36349-52751 GCA_013396675.1 Eubucco bourcierii | reverse complement strand
CCTCCAGCCAGTTCCTAACCCAGCGCAGAGTGTTGGCATCCAAGCCACGAGCTGACAGCTTAGCCAGCAGTTTGCTGTGGGGGACAGTGTCAAAGGCCCTGCTGAAGTCCAGGTAGACCACATCCACAGGCCTCCCCACATCCACCAGGTGGGTCACCCGATCATAGAAAGAGATCAGGTTGGAGAGGCAGGATCTGCCCTGCCTGAATCCATGTTGGCTGGACCTGAGCCCTTGGGCATCCTTCAGGTGTGCAGTTATTGGCCCCAAGATAAACTGCTCCATCATTTTCAAAACAGTTCAAAGGGATTTCATGATGTTGTCTCGAGTCCTTTTGGTACCAAATAGGGGGAAAAAAAACCAAACCCAAACAACTGAAAAAAAACCCCAACAAACCAACACCAAAACCCAAACAACCAAAAAAACCCCACACAAAACCAAAACAAACAAACAAACAAACCCAACAAAAAAACCCCAAACACCCCAAACAAAAAAACCTCAAACGAACAAAACCCCAAACCTGTGGTAAAAAATAGTAGTTAAAATGTCAGGATCTTTTTGAAAGTCTTCAGAGCTAGGTATAATGTGGCCCTGTGCATCCACCTTTAGGGAATGTGCTAGTGCCTCCATGTACTCCAAGACGCCAGATGTTAACTTTTGTGTTTCCGATGAAATTCAGTATCTAAAACAAAGACCTTGTAAATATTTTCACGGGACAACATTTTAAGAGGAAAAATGCAAAGATTGCTGAATTTCAGGCTCAGGTTGGACATTTCCAAGCACCTGCACAAAGGCACATCCCAGAGGTCAGAGAACAGACTTCGTGCAGCTGCCTTTGTGCGGCCGTAATAAAGCTTGTAGCCAAAAAGGGTCACGTCTGGCTTCATCCAGGTGCCAACTTTCTGCATTGTTTTCACATCAGAATCTGTCAGACACCTGCTGCTTGCGTCGGGCAGGAGTTGGAGGATGTCCTGTGTCATTCTGCTGGTGCAGTTGGAGGGATTGCAGCCAAAAACAATGTGCAACACGAAGAACCGAGACTTAAAATGAACAAGGCTCCAGGTAAGAACCTTTTTAATTTTGCCCTTTGTTGGGGGTGACCGCGCTGCAGGACCCGCTCTCATTGCCGCCCCCAGTTTGCAGCGGGACAGCCTGTGCCTCTGGAAAATGCCGCGGAGGACAGGGACCCTCCGTCGGGATTGTTCCTCCATGGTTGTTGGAGGTGAGAGGGGTCGGTGGTAGGTGCTCTCTCCAGGCTGCAGACGCAAGCTGGGCACGGTGGGGAGGGTCAAGCTGTACCGCCCCACGCTCGGTGTGTTGGGGAGTGATGCCCCAAGACGTCGCAAGGGCCAGGCGGGCCGGGCAGCGGGGCCGGGCGCACCGGCAGGGGCGGGAGGTGCGGTTCAGGGCGGGCACGGCAGCCTCGCCGCATCTCGCCACGGCTGCAGCTCCCAGAGCTGCGTGGGCAGAGGGCAGGGAGCCGCCGGCCACGGGAGCGGCACCTCCGGCACCGGGTGAGTGCGGCGAGAGGGCGGGGACCGGCTGGAGGGCGGTGCGGGAGCGGAGCAGGGCAGCGTTCCGCCGGCTGCCGGCCGGGCAGCCCCAGGAGCGGCGGAGCGGAGCGGGGCGGTCGCACACCCTGTGCCTGCCCTTCGCAGCGGTCCCGGCTGGTCGAGCCCCGCCGAAGCGCAGAGTCCAGGTAACGGGTTGCGGCACCCCCGGCTCAGAACCCGGAGTGACTCCTACAGCGGCTCTTGGCTTTGGGCACCGCTCGGACCGGTTTTTGGCAAGGGGACGGGGAGAAGTTAGAGCAGAAGACGCGCAGCTCGGGAGCTGAGGGAGAGGGGAGGCGAAGGCGCTGCTAAGGGCGCTCCTCGGGACCTGAGCGCCGGTGTGCGACCGTGTGCCAGGTGTCCTGCGTGATCGTGGGTAAGTTAGTGGTGGTCTGCCCGTGCCTGCCAGCCCTGGGTACTTCCTTGCGCTTGGACCGAACAGGTTTTGTGTTCGTTGACGTTGGTGGTAACCTTTAGAAAGTACTCGGGGAAGCTGATCAGAGGTGGCAGAAATTGGCTGCCTCTCATCAGAAAGAGAACTAACACGACTTGGTCTCCGACAGAAAAGCAATCACAAGTGCTCCAGGTGCAATTTTTATCGACATCTCCTTTGTGAAATTATGTTTGATCAAATTAATCAAGAGAGTCAAACTGCCAGCTTTATTTACATGATGACATTGCTTGGTTTATATTAAAATACACTTCTGGAATGTGTGTGAAGTCGATAACTAAAGTTGTCTGGACAAGATAATGAGCAAGTAACATGAAGTTTGTTGGTGTTCCTAGAAAATGCATTACTGGCTGACATCCTTCTGTGATTGCAAGGACTGTCTTTGTCCTTTGATTACTCACAAGGCAGGGTTTTTCCTTTCTGATTGCAATAAGATGTTGGCAGTAAGATTTTTTTTTTCCCCTTAATGCAGTTATGATTGATGCCCTTCTGCATTTGTTAAAAGTTATTTGTGGACTCTGAAGAGCAAGGGACAAAGTCAAAGGGTATTCAAACTATTCCAGAAGCCATAGATAAAATGATCTCCATCATGCTGTTAGTACAGATATGCTCTGCTCAAGGTACACAGTTCTTCAAGATATGAATTTTGAAAACTGATGAGACTGTGGCCAGTCCAAGAAAATCTTAGATACCTGTGAGGGCATTGTGGTCAGGAATTATGAATGTAGAAATGCATAGGGCATAATCACTTACCTAGTATAACTTCTTCACCTTTTGTAGCTGTCAAAAAAAAAAACCCCAAAACCAATCGTCCAAACAAAACAAAACAAANAAAACAAAACCAGAATAAAAAAAAAAAAAAAAAAGAAAGAAAACACCCAACCAAACCCACAGTTTGGATGAACTTTTTGATTAAAACAGAGACCTTGAGAACAGCTGAAGGCAAGTCCATGACTATCTTCCTCGCTGATGAAGTCATGGGGGTGAGAAAGGTCTGGTTGGGATTTTTTTGTTTGTTTGTGTGAGGGATTGTTTTGTGATTTTATTTCTTTAATAATATCCTCTTTGAAATAATGAACTTGAAAATGTGCATTATGAAGTTCATGAAATGTTATGCTGGGTTGATAAAAAAAAACCAAAACACTTGGATGGAAATAAGATAAATTGAAGCTAGAAATACCCAAATAGCTTCTAAAAGCAATCACTTTGAGGGTTTAGTTCTGTAGATTAACTTTCAAATACAGCCTGTTGGAACAGAGACCAGTCCACTTTGCCTTAGACTTCTCATGAGTGGAACACATTTAATCCAAACAGCATAGCATACACCAGTGTGTTCTAAAAATGTACATGAGCTTCAATATCAGGACAACTTTACAAAAACACTGCTGCAAATCATGGAATACAGAGAGAGAGGAACTTAGATCATGTTGTTCATCTGTATGGAGGTGCAAAATTGTTCCCCGGTGTCCACTTATTGATCCATCCTGTTCAAATAGTATTTTCTGTTGCTGTAAGGATGAATGGTTTTAATGAATCATTCTGAAGGTACCTGCTTCCTTTGATTTCTAAAACCAGAGATGAAAATCTGTAAGGAATATGTGTGATGTTCTCCATCAGCTAAGATCCCACATTCCTCAAACTCCTGCTGGTCTTTCTGCTGGTCTTTATCTAATACAGGTTCTCCAGGACCTTGCTGACCTGACTGGCTGTCGGGGAAAAGTAAGGGAAATTGCTGTGCTCTCCAAATCTTGATGGCCAAAGAGCCTCCACTTCTCTCTAGCCTGCTCCTTGTTCTCTCACAATGGTTTTGCTAGCAGTGACACAGTGCAGGGTGTTGGATTGATGGCTCGATTTGTTCCGCTCTTTGGTGTCCAGGCTGGCCACTCAGACCCATGGAATTGCCACCAGCGCTGAAAGGGGAGAATTACAAAAGTAAATCCTAGCTATCTTGTCTGGTAGAAGTATTTGGACAGTAAAACATCTGTGTTAGAATGGATTAAGATTCTGGCATTTACATTTTTACAAGGGGATCATCCAGATTTTCATTGCAGCCTAAGAGTATGGCTTAGCAGGAGTCCTAGAAAGTCAGGAATGGTGATCTGTTTGTGAAAAGCTCCCAAATCTGGCTATCCTCACATGAAAGAATGGCTTCTCTGGTTGACTTAATTATTCTGGGGTTAGATTTCTATTTGTTATTTCTTCCCTTCTGTCCTAACTACATTTTTTTCAACCTGATTTTCTAAGGAGATGAAGCTAAAATAATAGTCACACTGTCTGACTGCTAGTTCCCCTCATTGCCCTGGAGTAGTATTTTACCCATGGGGATCAATTTCAACCAACATAAATAGAAGAATAGAGATTTCAAAGTGATAAAATTCTTACAAACCTCAAGACTGCTGGTGACCAGAGAGATGAGAGATGTGAGGCTGATGCCCCCACTGAGGGAAGAGCTGTAGCAAGCAATCAGCTTATCAGACATCGGAAAATTCATGTGAGTGCTCCATAGGATGCTGAGCTCCTTCACTACAGCTACTCAAAAGTTGACCATTACATTTTTCAGTTTTTCTGCACCTTAGGAGTGCAATCTTGTATGTTTTGATCATGCCTTTTCTCCTCCATAGTCTCTTCAAAATAAGCTCTGCTTGAACAAGATATTTCTGGTAATGAGCTGTATACAAATACTGTTGTTCTTCAACTGCATAAACTCACCTCTTGCTTTCCTAGTCCATAATTTAATACTCTAGGTACTTGTAGTTACCTTGACTTGGTGCAGACAGTTACTGTGTCACAATAAAACCTCCTTTCTCCCACTTCAGTTTCTTTGAATTGCTGGCAGCTTTTTAACTTAGACTTTAACATGCAACTATTTCTTCTGGTTATGGCCACGTCCAAATGTCCTCTTCCACTTTCTCTGCATAGCAGGATGCTGTAGCACTCTCCTGGTGTTGTGGTGGGAGAAGGATAATGGAGGAGAAACTCAAAAAGGTACTGTGAGCTTAGCAAGACATTTATAAATACCTGATGCTTTTATTGACTTTTATGTGGTGATTATTGTGCTAATTTATTTATTCTGTTACATAACTGAAGGTAAGAGCAGTATTTATGGGTAATTGCTCATTTTCTCCTTCCTTGTCTTTCCATCACAATACTGGTCCTTCATCTCTGCTTGATTGCCTCCCTTTGGGCTTTCTTTTGTTCTGTTTTGGTGTTTTGTTTGTTTGTTTGTTTTTCAGGAAGCATTAATAAGAAGTTGATCTGCCAGGTTTTTTTCCTCTTGTAGAAATCATAACTGGACTTGCATTCTGAACATGAGTGTACATATGTAAGTGAAATCAATTTAGTAAAATGCTTAGTGGCTGATATTGATTTCCTTTAAAATATTTGTCTGCATTCAAGTTGCCCAAATCTCTCCTTTACATCTTTTATAAATCATTTATCTATTATTAAAGCCTGAATTCCTCATTGAAGCAGAGTCCCATGCTTGTATAGTGATTATTTTTTACTTCATTCTCCCAGTTTCTTTTAGCAAGGGGGAAACAAGGTGCACAAGACCATCTTTTTCTCTGGGAACAAGCACATATGTGCATGTAGCATCTTGACCTACCTCATCTTCTTGCTCTTCAGTAGAGTCAAGCATCCTTCCTTCCTCTCTGCAAGGATGCATCCTGTCCTGGCAGCCCCACATGTCTCTCCCTGAGCTCTAGGGAGTTGCCAAGGGGCACGCCAGGCTGGATGCCTCCCAGCTGGTTTAAGAGGCAACTCCCACAGCAGTTTCTCACACCCCACCCCTCACCAGCAGTTGCTTTGCTCTCAAAAGTGTGGGATGTAGCAGCATGTGTAGGTGCTACCCAGTCTGTTTCAGTTCAGATGGATCCAAGGCATCTTAAAACCTTGCCAGCTGAAGTGTTTAACTTGACCTGCAGAGTCAGGAGTGGGAGCCTACCACATGGGTTAGCTGCAGCCAAGGCAGTCATCTGACTGCAGCCTAGAAACCTGTCAGTGAAGGGAGATTACAATTTTCCCAGCTGGTCAGGCTGGCACTGCACATGGCAAGACATTTACCTTGAGCTATGTCAGGGGCACCCAAGCTGAGGTGTTTAGATGTTCAGCTAGCTTGCCAGAGCACAGGAAGTGCTGAACAGAGATGGCAGAAGCTTTCCTGCCTTGGTGTGCGCTTGCTTTGGTGTGTAGTGCGCATCTTTCTGTGCTGACACCAGAGGTGGGGACAGTGCTAGGTTGTGCTGCAAGGATGCAACTCTTAATTAAAAACCTTCCATTTTCTGTGGTGTCCTTGGGAAGATTCCAGAGAAGCAATTGCAGATCAGGGAGCACTTCTTGCTTTTTTATTCTTTAATCCAGATTAAGCAGTATTTGCTGCATGCGTAATGGTAGCAACCCATTACTTTCCTGTCTCTTGGCTTTCCCCATCCTGTCTGCATATTCCATCTGACAGAGGAAGGTGAAGTGGGGTTGGTAGTACAATGTACTCTTTGTGTTTGGAAAACTAAACACCTGCTGATGCAGAACAAGGGAATAATCTGTGCTGCTCTCCAGCCTTCATGGGCAAATAGGCAGCCTTTTATTTTATCCTTTTTCAGTTATCTTTGACAACAGTTCTGTGGGAAGTGCACCAGTTTGTCCACAGGCTCCTCAGCAGCCTGTAACTGTGTGCAGTAGTGCAGCTGCAGAGTTGTTGAAATGCCCTTGGAACATATGCTGCATTCAACACCTCTTGGGTAGGTACAACTTCTTTCTCTGCAATGAAAATCCTTCCTCTTGAGTCAGCCTAGGATCAGATCAACATCATGCAGCACAGTTTGTGTAAAGAGAAGCCAGCAGGTCAATAAAAGCAAGTATTAAAGTGAACATCACTGAAGTACACAAGCTGTTTTCACAAGACAAATCTAAATGCCTACAGATCTCTGGGTGCGGTCTTTGTGATTATTATTCCTGGTGGAGCAGGCTGATTTGTTGAAGGGTGATGCAACCAGGGTACTCTTCACAGTGGTTTGAGTTAATTGAGAATACAAAACAACAGTATTTGTGTGATAGGCTTCAAAAGAAAGGAAACCAAATAAAATGAACGTGATGAGAACCAGGCTGGGGATGTGACAAGGGCCAGGACACTTGGAGTGACCACAGAGGTCAAAGGAGCTGATAGGTGGCTCTGGGGCTCACCCACCCCAGGAACTAGAGCAGGACTCTGCCTTTTCAGTGTGTCCTGTGGCATTGCCAGAGCAGCACTGTTGTCTCCAGCTGGCCACCATGCTGTGTTGGGAGGGGCAGCAGAGCAAACAGCCCAAGACAGTCCTGTTACTGCTGCCCACCAGGGACTGGCCCGAGGAAGGAGAGAGGCTGGAGGCAGCTGCTGCTGCCTTCTCAGCCCCAAGAGAGCTGTTGCCTGCTTTGCCCACTGTCTCAGAGGACCAGGAGCAGACGGGCCAAGAGGACCATCCAGCCCTCCAGAAGGCCTGACAGAGGACTTTTCTTCCACCTGTGGGGCCAGAAGAAGTCCCAGACGGCAAAGTAGCTCCCGATGACACCTGCGGCACCAATGGTGAAGAGACCCCAGGGTGAAGAAGATGTCTCCAGAGATTCTGTTTGTTTCAGCTTTTGTGTTTCTAGTTTTTGAGTATTTTTAATTTAATTCTTATTTTAAAAAATATTGATAGCCACTTGTGCTCTGGTGAATTCTCTCTGACCTTTAGTCCAACTCTGATTTTTAAAGGGGGGAAACCCAAGTATCCGACATCACAGCAAAGGCAGTTCCCTCTATCTGGCTAGCCAGTTATATCCAAAGCATAAAGGAGCCATCATACTTTCATTTGCAGGCCTGCAAAGCCATTGGTAGAAACCAAGAAAAGAAGCTGGGGAGTTAACCTCTCCTTACAGAATCTTCTAAACTGGCCACTGCTCAGTGAGCACCCCCTAACCAGACCCCTTGGCTTGCTCAGTACAGGCACAGGGGGGCAATGCCCAGCCTGCAGCACACAGGTGTGTGGTGTAGCACTTCCTGAAATACAGCTGGCCCTGCAGCAGGGCACACAGAGTCTTCTCACCATGCAAGATATCTTGGGTTTGTTCAGACAGGAGCAGACACTTTGGCAGCTGTTAGATATTTCATACTAGCTAATCACAGACCTTTAATTAAGCTCAATGAGTCCAACCATTAAGCCAGCACTGGTGGGTCACCACTAAACCATGTCCCTCAGCACTACATCTCCCTGGCTTTGAAACCCCTCCAGGGATGGGGACTCTACCATTGCCCCAGGAAACATGTTCTAGGTCTTAGCAACTTTTTTGAGAAAGAAATAGTTTCTTATGTCAGACTTAAACCTCACCTGGCACCACTTGAGGCAATTTTCTCTTGTACTATCACTTGTTCCTTGAGAGAAGTGACCAACCCCCACCTGGCTCTGACCTGCTTTCAGGGTTTTGTAGAAAGCCAAAAGGTCTCCTCTCAGCCTTCTTTTCTGCATTGGAAGTACTTTGTGACATATCACTGTGTGATGCCAAAGAGATTTTCATTGAGGTGAATCTATGCTGTCTCTCTGCCTTGTCCAAGCCATCTTTAATTCTCAGGCAATATGTGGTATGCTTTGTTCATAAGCAATTCATACCTACAAAGGTGGATTCTACAGTCCCTAATTAAGAGAGATTCCATTAAATAGTGTTAAATAGATTTGTCCTGTAAGTATTTATACCGAGACCTTGAAACATCTGTTTGTGGATGGGGTTTGGTTAGGATTAAAGGAAGCAGAAGACAGGAAGGTGATGTTTAGAAATTCTGTCTCTGGGTGGACAATCAGTTCTGAAAAGAATATTTTAATTGTAAGCAGAATTTCCCTGGTGGTACCAAGCAGAAGTGTGCAGTTTGCCTGATGCCTGGAGCATGCACATTTCTCAGGGCTTAGCCAGTTGTGAATAGCATTGTGAGCTTTGGCAAACGATTTAACAAGTGGTGAGCAGTCATATGGGGCTGCTTCATAATTGAAATCCAGGACATAGTGGGCATGCTGGAACTTTGATGCTGCTGCATGGATGAAAAAAAATGGAGGATTTGCTTTATAAACTCTTGTGGGAAAAAAAAAAAAAAAAAGAAAAGGGTAAGTCACCTTGGAACTGAGGAGCAGAGCAGAGCTCTGCCTTTCAGTTGCCACTACTTCCACAGCATGAATGGGATGGGCTCACCGAGCCAGATTGTAGCTGGGAGATGCGACACTGCTTTAGCTGTAGTTCTGCCTGTAGAAGAGACAGGAAAGTGGCTGGTGCTATCCTTGATGCAAGGAGACGGATGATGCTGTGAACATTGTCTACCTGGACTTTAGTAAAGCCTTTGATATAAAAATAATTCTCAGCTGATTGCTAATGGAAGCATCCTGTTGTTGATGTGGTTGGAAGCACTCCAGTTAAAACATGGAAGGCATAGAGCTAGTACACAATGCCTTTAGGAAGACTTGCTAGCTTCTGAATTTGGAACTTTATAACATTCAGCTTGAAGAGAGTCTACATGTTGTCCATACAGTCCTTTTTACTGGGTTGACACCTTTTCTGGTCCTTCTTGTGATTTCTATTCCTTGCCTTTGCCTCCCTGTTGGATTTGCACAGCCAGTAACCTATTACTGATGCACCAGATACAGCTGAGTGCTCAAAGCTGCTACAGCAGCCTTTTGGCTCAGAGGTGGAAATGGAAGTGCTCCCACTTGGTAGCTAGCCCTCAAAAGATTGGATATTTGCTTCTCAGCTATTCCAACATGACAGTTCAAACTGCACCTTCACTGAAATACTGGAATAGTTTCTGTTAGTTTTAAGTAATCCATGGGATTACTTAAAATATCTTCAAATTAATCATCTATTCTGCAGTAATTGGGCTGATTGATTTACTTACCCTCATCTTGCCCTAACAAACAAGGCCAGACAGGCCTTGAGGACAGGGACTTGGGGGTACTGGTGGACAAGAAGTAGCCCAGAGAGCCAACTGTATCCTGGGCTGCATCAAGAGAAGTGTGGCCAGCAGGTTGAGGGAGGTGATTCTCCCTCTCTGCTCCATTCTGGTGAGACCCCACCTGGAGTACTGCATCCAGTTCTGGAGCCTCTATTACAAGATGGATATGGATGTGATGGAAAGTGTCCAGAGAAGGGCCATGAGGGTGATCAGAGGGCTGGAGCTCCACTGCTATGGATACAGGGTGAGAGAGTTGGGGCTGTTCAGTTTGGAGAAGAGAAAGCTCCAAAGTGACCTTATTGTGGCCTTCCAGTATCTTAAGGGGGCCTACAAGAAAGCTGAGGAGGGACTTTTTAGGGTGTCAGGAAGTGATAGGACTGGGGGGAATGGAGCAAAACCAGAAATGGGTAGATTTGGACTGGATGTTAGGAAGAAGTTCTTCACCATTAGGGAGGTGATGTACTGGAACAGGTTGCCCAGGGAGGTGGTGGAAGCCTCATCCCTGGAGGTTTTTAAGGCCAGGCTTTACGTGGCTCTGAGTAACCTGATCTAGTGCGAGGTGTCCCTGCCTGTGTCAGGAGAGTTGGAGCTGGACCTCGGAGCTGGACAATCCTTGAGGTCCCTTCTGGCCCTGACAATTCTGATTCCATGGTTCTATACAGGGATGAGGTACTAAGGGACATGGTAGTTAGATAATGGTTGGACTGAGTGATCTTAAAGAACATTCCCAACCAAAACAATTCTCTCCTTACAGATTCTCATTACAGGTAGCTGGAAGTAGAATTTCAGAGTAAAACAGAATAGTTTAATGAGTTTCTCAAACAGATTTCCTAGCAGAATCTGTTCCAGCAAGTTTTGAAAGTAAAATAAATAAATATTCATTTGTGATACTAATTCATTTACCTTCACAGATTATTAAAATAATTCCAATTGGGAACCGACTTCCTAGAAGCACATTGAAGTAGAGACAATATCTTGGTTTGAACATTATGAGGGAGGTGAGATGCCAGAATGAATAGCCCAGAGGAGTTGTGGACACCTCAACCCTGTAATTGTTTAAGTCCAAGGTGGATGAGGCTTTGAGCAACCTGATCTAGTAGGAATTGTCCCTGCCCCTGGCAGGGGAGTTGGAACTAGAAGATCTTGAAGGTTCCTTTCAACTCAAGCCATTCTATGAGCAATCTTGCCATGGAAACTGAATGTTGTTACAGAAACTTAGCTATCCCGAATGAGTATAACCAAACATTCAACTGTCTGTTCACTGTGTTAGTTAAGTGACTGGCTAACACCCTGTCCTTTGTAGAAAGTTAAATTGTGTCACCTAGAGAGAGAACAAACATATTTGGATGCCACTTTAGAAAGGAATAATAATTGATGAAGTGTCTAAAAAGCATAGAAGAAAGCTTAGCAGATTTACCCAGCTGACCTATTTTCAAGTCCAGGTGGAGTGATATCTGCCCCTTAATTTTGACTACTACTAAAAAAAACCCCAAAAGTCAATTAAAACTTCACACCCTAATGAATTTCAAAGTTGGTTGTTTCTTTAGCTTTCTGTAAAACCTAGAACCAGAAATTCTATTACTTCAAAGTAAGTAAAGATTTCTTTTCTGAAAAAACTAAAAGATGAGATTCACAGAGGTGCTTCTAAAAACAATGAACATTTCTAAGCATACTAAATGGTTTGGTCAGCTCTTACCTTAAGTCTTTTAACTTTGTAAGTTTTCTGAGCCTACATTTTGAACATTTCTAAGCATGCTAAATAGTTTGGTCAGCTCTTACCTGAAGTGTTTTAACTTTGTAAGTTTTCTAAACCTACATTTTGAAGGAGAAATAATAATTTCTTTGTTTAAGTCTGTATCTTGGCCTCTTTTCTCTATCTTTTCAGAGCTTAGAAGTGTGTAAGACTAGAAGTGACTCAAAGCAGGTTATAAAGAGATCAGTTCCAATTTTGGATGGCACAGAGCCTCCCCACCACCACGTCCCCCATCCTGATGCTGTTCCTTGCTTCCATTTGAATCAAACCACCACAAAGCTGGGATGTCCAGTCCAATCCCTTTCTGTAATTCAGGGTAGGAATGACTGCCTGTGTTGCTGCACTGTTCCTGATAGGGAGCTGGTGAGCAGAGATAACAGCCAGCACTGCTGTCTCTGGAGCAAAGGACATTTCCCAGCATCTCCGTTTCCCAGTTAATACTTTCCAATGTCAGTATTTCATAGGGAAAGGAAAGTGGGGCTGACAGCCTGAGCTGCCATCTGATGAGAGTCACATTGGATATATAAATGCCAGTGGGTTGGGTAGTTGTGTCTGTGACAAGGGAGCCAGTCCAGCACTTTTAGATGTAGAAAAGCAGGAGCCCATGGAAGGGGGAGCATAATTACCATTTGAAATTAAGCTTCTCCCAAAATGGGGATATCCATATCCGTTCAGATGTCTTACCAGGAGCTGGCAGGGGGATCTGGCTTCCCTCCTCTTGTGCCAATCTGAACTGTTCTGTCAGGCAACTGGCCAGTCGAGGCAGCTGAATAAAATATATGCAGGATAAAGCCTAATTCTGATTTTCTCCTGCTCATGTTGACCTCCCATATGATTTGAGATAAAGGCTTTGATTGGATCATACATAAAGATGTGGTGTTTTGATGGAGGATTTTTTAAGGCTTGGTCTCCTAAGAGAGAGTATAGGGATCAAAAGCATGAGGGGTAGATGGCTCATCACTAAATGGGATGTGATGAGGGGGAAGATGCTCAGCCTGAGGCAGCATGGGAGCTAAAAACGGCTTGGTGGTGTTGGAGCTGTGCCTGCACAGCGCCAGCACAGCCAGTGCCTAACTTGGGAGCCGCTGGAGCTGTTCTGGGTTTGTTCAGAGGAGTGAATCCTCCGGTAGGGGGTGAAACCTGAAGTCGAGATGGGAGTGTTATGACATGCTCAACCTGAAGCCGAGAAGGCAGTATTATGACATGCTCATGTCTGGCATCAGTATGGGAGTTTGAAAAATTGTTTAGAAAATAAGCATATGGAGGGCTTAAAAGGCACATGGGCTTGTTTTGAGTGAGGAACATAGCAGAGACTCTGTTCTCCATGCTGCATCTCTTCAGAAAGCATCTTCACATGTTTTCCTGTAGATTTGTGTGACTGAATTTAGGGAGGGAGGGTAAGGAGAAAGGGAAGCTGAGGAGAGAGCAATGCTGGGATCTTGCAGAGAGAGGAACACCAGCTTGTTTGCCAGTGGAAGCTGCAGAGGAGCTGCGGTTATGTATTATACTGTTAATCATGTTTCAGTGGAAAAGCTGCCACTTGGGAGAGAAAGACTATTCCCAGTCAGAGCTCTGGAGCTGTAGATCCCAGGAGAGAGGCCACACTGCATGAGTACAGTGCTCTGTGTTCACTGGTGAATTGTAACAGCTGAAATGATGCTTCTTTGGGTGAAAACAGAGCTTAACTGTGCTGAACATTCCACTAACACTCACTGAAACTCCAACTTGAACTTTTAAACTGTGAACAAAATGCCAGGGGAAAACCACCACTGACTCTGTGGCATCTGCATTCTGCATCCTCGTTTTCTAAATTAGAGGAGGGAGGGGGAAAAAAAAACGTTGTTTTTTTTTTCCTTTGGACTATGCTGCATTTGGTAACAAATTGTTGGAAAATAGCTCCTGACCTGCCTGTGCTTGCATCTGGGTGTTGTGTTTGTGGAATCTTCACTTGATCACCTTGGGGAAGGAAGGCAGACACCCGTGGGAGGAAGCAGAGCTGGGGTGATGGGCCAGTGGGTGGCTCAGGACCAAGGTCTGTGGTGTGTGGGAAGGGCCTGAGCACTCCTTGCTGTGCCATTTGACCTCGGGGCTGTGCACCATGGCTCTGACAATGGGTCTCAATGATACTGAGCGGAGGAGTGAGATAAAAGGCTGGGGTGGTTTGGGTTTATAACCACAGCGGGCAAGGCTCATCTAATGAGACCTTGTGAATACTTTCCTAGTCTCTTTAAGGAGAGCAGTGACTGACTGAATGTGTCTAGGTGACAGCAGTGACACCCAGTTACCATCTCAGATTTCAGATATCCCACTGCAGGCTGCTTCCCTTCTTCAAGGTAGAGGACACTTTGAACAGCCTTTGAAGTCTTGGATTTCCCTCTCCTCCATTAAGAACTGAACAGATGCTATAGAAATACCAAAGCTAGAACATGTCTTTTGTTCATAAATTACCCACAAAAAGACTGCTTCTTATTCAACAGTTTAATGCTGGGACTGGTCCTGATGTTTGGGTTTAATAGAGTTTATTAAAGTATCTTCACTGTTCAGAAGAAAATATTATTTGTGGTTTTACACTGTATATGCAGTACTAAATTGCACTGTGTGAGGCTTCTCCTGGTTTGGTGGTAAGGATCATTTTATTCTTGTCTCCAGAACTCAGGAAGAGCTCTGATGTTACAGTATGCCAGTGGATCTGTGAAACTGGAAAAGATACTGCTAATCAAACATGGAAGTCTGTAGGAAAGGTCATTTTGGTTATCAGATGAACTACCCTTTTCCAATCTACTAACTTGCAGTTTTAATGGTTGTGGTGTAGCAACAGATTTGTTACTAATCCTTGCTTTGAATCACCAATGCCTGCTCAGATAATGTAGGAATTGCACAGAGCTTTAGACTGATGGATGGTTCAGATTAAAAACAAAACAAAGCAAAGCAAAACCCCTCAACCAAATGAAAAGGAAAAAACCCAACAACAACAAAACAACAAACAGATCAAAAGAGCATTTCTGTTACTCCTCCAAATGGATAATTTCTAATTCAGAAATTCCTTTAAACCTCTCTTTATATCTTTTATACCTCAATTTTGGAAAAGCATTTTTCCATGCAACCCTCATTTTTTGTTTGTCTTTGGTTCTCTGAGACTGAGTAGTGAGAGCAGCTCTCCAGTTAATCCAGATGAGCCTCAGTAAAGCCCAGATGTTCATGTGTGACATAGCAGTACCTCCCAGGAGCGTAGCAAGTATTTCTTTCTCCACATCCAAGGCCATGAAACATGAAACTATTTGTCTGCTCCTTGTCATGTTGCATCTGTTGAGTACTCACAGTGTTGGCTTTAGCCTTATGCCTCCACCTCAGCTTGGTGGTATCCAGGCTATTCGTGGCATGGGTCTTGTTCCAGCAGCTGCTGACATTTTCTCCAGCCACATCTGGCTGTTGGAGCAGATCCGTGCCAGGATTTGGGATGTGATACCCCACAGGTCTGTTTAATATCTTTATTTATGTGGTTGGTTTCTTCTCCTAGGCTCCCAGTGACAGAATAAGAGGACACAGTCTGAAACTGCAGGTTTAGGCTGGATGTTAGAAGAAGTTCTTCACAGACAGAGTGATTAGAATGGGCTGCCGGGGGAGGTGGTGAAGTCCCCATCCCTGGAGGTGTTTAAAAGGAGGCTGGATGAGGCACTTAGTGCCATGGTTCAATTAATTAGAAGGTGTTAGGTGATAGATTGGACTTGATGGTCTCAGAGGTCTCTTCCAATCTGGTTAATTCTGTGATTCTGTGATCCCTTTGTGCTGTGGCTTGGTGATGAGGCTTCCACCAGTTGGTATGGGGCATTCCCCTGTGGCTGGAGGCCACCCTTCAGCTGGGGCCTGTGAGGCAGGAGTGGATTTTCTCATGAATCCCCTTGCTTGCTGGCTCTGCAGCATCTGGAGATCTGCACCCAGATCTTTCACCTTGTGCTGATTTGCTGGGATAGTCATGGGCCAGCCATGCTATGCAAATTAACAGTTTGAAGTCAGACAGGAGCTTAAGCTGGGAAGTCAGGGCAGCTGATCCAAGCTGCTTCACAGTTATATCTCATACCATAGATGTCACACTTACTATAAAGAGGGAAGTTTACCAAGGACAGAGGTTTATCAGGGGTCTTCTGGCTCTTGAGAATTTTCATCTCTGGAGGGTCTCACCATTCTGTTCCTGAGAGCTGCTTTCCCACTCATTGTGACTGCTGTACACTTGCTGGGCTGAGTATAACTTTTCATACTTTGTGTTGCCACTGTAGATGTTAGCTTTGCTGTTTCATTAAATCTCTTCATTAAGCTATTCATCTCAACTCAGTGGTCTCCTCTTCAGTATGAGGGTGGTAAGACTCTGGAAGAGGCTGCCCAGGGAAGTTGTGGATGCTTCCTCCCTGGGGGTGTTTAAGGCCAGGTTGGATGAGGCCTTGAGCAGCCAAGTCTAGTTGAGAGATGCTCCTGCCCATTGCAGGGAGGTTGGAGTAGATGATCTCTAAGGTCCCTTCCAATCTAAGCCATTCTATGATTCTCTCCTTTTCCCAGTCCACCTTCTTAGCTGGGAAGGGGTCGCTGGGTGATAGGACAACTACAGCTTAGCCACAATTGTGGCCAAAGTGTAGACATACATTCACCTGTTTGACTCAAACCATTTTTATCCCCCCTACCTCCCTTTTTTTTTTTTTTTTTTTTTTTT
>VWZE01021930.1:983-34299 GCA_013396675.1 Eubucco bourcierii | reverse complement strand
AGCAGCTCTGCTGTGAGGACAGGCTGAGAGAGTTGGGGCTCTGCAGCCTGGAGAAGAGAAGGCTTCCAGGACATCTTAGAGTAGCCTTCCAGGATCTGAAGCGGGCCTACAGGAAGGCTGGGGAGGGACTATTGGCAAGGTCTTGCAACGACAGGACAAGGGGCAATGGGTTTGAACTGGCAGAGAGGAGAGCTAGACTGGATGTTAGGAGGAAGTTCTTTCCAGTGAGGATGGTGAGACACTGGCACAGGTTGCCCAGGGAGGTTGTGGCTGCTCCCTCCTGGAGGGGTTCAAGGCCAGGTTGGATGAAGCCTTGAGTGACCTGTACTAGTGGGAGGTGTCCCTGCCTGTGGCAGGGGGTTGGAACTAGATGATCTTTGAGGTCCCTTCCAACCTTCCCATTCTATGATTCTATGACACATTTCAGTTGCTGTGTGAATATTTTTCTTTCTGATGTCGAATAAAAGCCTAAAAGGAATTTGGCTGAATGCATGAAATGTTGGTGCCTATCCCATGTGTCTCGTCGTTTCTGTGAGGTGTACCTACCCTGTTTCCACTGGGGTTTGATGCATTTCTTTGGATGCAGTGTATCTTTACAAGAACTTTGCAGCAGCTGTTTTAAGAACAGCTTCCTCCCTGAAGAGGTGCTTTGAGCCAGCTTAGTCTCACAGCTCATCAAAGCCAAAGGAATGGGCCACTCAGGACATGAAGGGTAGAGCCTTGTAGTGATGTTTTTCTGCCTTGTTGAGCTTGAGGGTGAATCTGGCTTTTGATACAGTTCAGAATCTCTGTTCTAGGTTGTGCCTGGCTAGATTAGCCTCTCAGCTAGATCTCTGCAGCCCAGTGGCATGCTGGCTCTGCTTTTTCTTTGGTGATGTCCTCCATACCAAGGACAACTTAAAAATCTGCTCATTGCTGTAAAGCTGCGTGGTTGATTGACGTGGGGCTTGAACATACCCTTGTGTAGAGCACTGACGTGAGCTGTGGCCAGAATAAGCCAGTGCATTTGCCCTTTTCCTTAGTATGGATAAAGGGAATATTTAATTCCTGGAATGAAAGGAGCATAATTAAGAGAGAGATAGATGGACCAGGAATAATACCTGGTGAATTAACATCAGAATTACGTTCACTTGTGGGCAGCTAAAAGCTGTATAAGTAGTCTCCCATAATTTCAGTGGTATGCAGAGTAGGGGGAGAGCAGGAACACCACCAGATTGCCTGAGGTTTGGTTTCACAGCACACTCACTCTGGAGGTGACCTCCAGTTATTATCAGTGTGATGCCCTTGGATACACAGCGTGCCAAGGCTCCCATCCTTTGTTTCATTTCAGGTCTGAGCTCAGAGGAACCAGGCGTGGAATCACACGTGGGCAGTCACAGCCTGCTAGCTTAAAAGAAGTGTTAGCCAATGTGAGTATAGAGCCTGCATGACACACACCCCTGTGCATAGTTCATGTTTGGGGTGGGGGGAAGGAGGAGAAAATGCAATAATGTTGTGACATGAAATTGGGGAGGGGGAAAAAGGTGGTGGATTCAGCAGTGAATCTGGACACAGAGCAGTGGTTTTCAAACACACTCGCGTCTCTTCAGGCACTTCTGCCACTGATATCAGTTATTGTTTCTTCTTTGCTGCATGCAAATATAAATACTGTGTTTTCATAATCTGTAAAATTGGTTTCCCCTGCTGATAGCACCAAGGAGTTTTGCAGGGAGGATTGCAAAGCACTTGTGACAATCCTGTTTGATGGGTAAAGCTAGAAGTAGTATGCAGAGGTTTGGGTTGAGGTTCAGTGATTCCTGCTTTCTCTCTCTTGCTGCTTGCAGAGATGCTGTTGCTTCAGCTGAACATCAACAAGAGGCCACAAGCTGCAGCTAGGGTGTGCCTGGGCTTCTGTCACTCTTTTCCTTCTAATCATGGGTTTTAAAGAGGGATTTAGTTTTGAAACTGCTGATTTCAGCTCTCACATCTATGCTGATGCCTTTATTTGCAGCAGATACGGCACATAAATTGTCATCATCTGACTGCCCAAGGTCAGACATGTCTCAGTAGACAAGAGAGCATTTGGTGTATTTGACTTTTAAATTTCCTCTTCATCACCTTGCTTTCAAAAGCACTGCTTCAGGGATTGATTTCTCCTGTTGCTGCCCTTTCAGAAGGACACCCTGCAGCACTTCAGGGTTGCCTCTAGCCACCAGTGGAGAGTTGCTGGGCTTCAGGGACGATCAGCGTGGAAAAAGCTGTGTGTCCTTCTCCTTACTCTGTGAGACCTCTCATTTAACTGTTCAAGCAGAGTTCTGGACAAGTGGAGGGGGTCACAGAATATCATTAGGAAGACAAAATTGATAACTTTATGTTCTTTTCTGATTGAACTTTTTCAATCTTTTGAGTGCTTTTTCATTGTCTAATGCTCCTTTGAAATCAAAAGCCTAAACTGAATGAACACTTAACAGCATCCTTTCCTATTTTCATCAAAAGGCTCTGATGCCTTATTAGCCCAAAATGCTCTTGTAATTTTCCGCTCTCTGATTCTGCTTTCTACATCTCCAAAATCAGCAGGCACATTTGACTTCTCCATGCCACAGGAGAGACTGGTCCTTCCCTTCTACAGGGGATTGCTGTGGAGCTAATTGGAAGTGGTCTTACACATCAGCTTCCAGAGGGGTGGGATGGAAATCAAAGTCCACAAGCCCTTCTTGTGAAACTTGATGTCCTGCTTTGCCACAGCACCAGGCAGACAATGCTGGACTAGAAACCTCAGCATGCTGTGCTTTTCTACTGCTTTGGTGTCCATCAAGGAATGAGTTTTCTTAAAGCAGTGTTGACTAAATGTCTTAGGCTGCTCTGTGGTGTGGAAGGGGAGGGAAGCTCTCCATTCACTTTGAACTGATATAATGGGGACTTCACTTGTGATTTTATGTTTTCCTCCAGAGCATAAGAACAGTTGAAGAGATTCAGATCAAATGACTATCTAGTGTCTTGTGTCTTACTGCTGAGAGAAGTCAAAAATAAGTGCACATGAAAGCACATTCCCCTGTGTGTTCATGTGTCCAGTGCTCAGCAGCTCATGAGTAACTTGAAACAAATGCAGTATCTTTGTGGTTTATAGCTGTTGATAGATTCTGCTTTCTTACTTTTTACAAAATCNCCTCTCTGGGCAGCCTGCTGCAGGACTCTGTCACCCTCACTTTTAAGAAGTTGAGGTGAAGCCTTCTATGTCCCAATTTGTAGCTGTTGTTCCTTGTCTTATTGCTACTGACCAGCAAAAAGAGATTGGCCCCAGCCATTTGACCCACAGCTATTTATATACATTGATAACATTTGCATACATTTGTATACATTGATAAATGACCTTCTCAACAGGATTAATTACATCCTTGACTTCTCAAACACCTCTGTAGATTGAACCTGGTTTTCAGATCTGGGATAGGTTTAGCACAGATATCCAGAAACTGCATGACATCAAGCAAGTTTTGTTTTGGAAACAGCAGAGACTTGTTGCCTCCTGATTCTGTGGATGTTTGAAATGCTAAGATCGTGTGAGTAGGATCACACATCTGTGGAGGTGTGGGAGTTTGCAGGGTGTTGGTTTCTGACACAGGTCCTGACTGAGGGATACCATATCCAGAATGAAAGTCACTTTCTTCTGAAAGGCAAGCCTCATGCTGCCATGAGTCATCTTTCTTTTGAGTGTCACTGCTGCCTCTTCATTGCCTCCTTGACCCCACCCCAGTTGTAGCCATTGTTTTCTTGTCCACTTGAGGTAGAGTCCTTTGCAGGGTGAGCAGTTTTGAAGGCAGCAGCACTGCTCATGAGCCTCTCAGCGCACAAAGAAATAGTGAGGTGAGAAAAGTTGTTATGTGCAATGAACACCTTTGAGATCATCTACCTGCTCTTTTGCTGAGATGTCCCAGAAAAGCCTGGAACAGGAGCTAGTCACAACTCTGGAAGAAATAGAAGCAGTCCTGGTGATGTTTAAGGTCCTGCTAAGAAGGAGAGCAGAGCTCCTTAATGTTGTGGTTGAAATTCTGAAGAATATGTGTTGATGAAACATCTGAACTTGACTAATTCAAACTAAAGCCTAATTACAGTAGAGCCTTTTTACACCATGGCATTTAACTTAAGTTCTTGGAGGTCCTCCATGAGAAGTGCAGGTATTCAGCAGTTTTGCAAATCAAAAAGTCAGTCAGTAGGTACTTACAGCCAGGACTGTTCAAGGAAAGATGCTTAATCAGACCTCATTAATATAAACAGACTTGGTTATGAAAAGTTGTTTTTCTGTGGCTGAAAACAAGCTTGTTTGGGGTGCTCATTCCTGAATGTTTAGAACAGATGCTGAGTTTGAAATGCTTGTCAGTAAGTAATAAAAACACTGGGTATGGAAAAGGTACTCTGCCCTCTGCATCTGTCAAGTTTCTTTGGGAAACTGCAGAATGTCCTTGCTTACCCAAGCTACTCATAGAGCAAAGAGCTGCAACTGTAAGGAGTTATGTTTAAGCATAACTGAGCCTGCTGTCATCAGCTGTAGACATTTTTATTAACTTGGACTCATGAAATGTCATTTTTTGCATATTTCACTGCAGACAATGCTCGTGACATGAGTTGTGTAGCTTATTAGTTTGCTACATAGGATCAGAAATTAAATTGACCTCCTTTATCTGTTCAGATACAGAGGCCACAAATCTCTGTGTCTGGGATTGGTGAAAACATTCAAACTGATAAGCTTCATCCATTTTGGGGAGATAAAGTCCTCACATTTGAATTTGCAATGTGGAAATCACGCTTGTCAATCTCCTTCATGTTCAGCATAGGTTATATGAGGGGAATTAAATCATTATACATGTTCCAAGATGCTTCACAGAAGGCAGAATTCCTCACTTGTAGTCCAAGCCTATACAAAGCCTTCCTTTTTGAGCCCTGTCCTGCATCTGAGATCCTGGAAATACCTCTCTGACTTCACAGTATCACAGTATCACCAAGGTTGGAAGAGACCTCAAAGATCATCAAGTCCAACCCATTCCCACAGCCCTCAAGACCAGACCATGGCACCAAGTGCCACGTCCAAATCTGCCTTGAACACCTCCAGGGACGCTGACTCCACCACCTCCCTGGGCAGCCCATTCCAGCAGTCAATGACTCTCTCAGGCAACAACTTTCTCCTCACCTCCAGCCTAAACTTCCCCTGGCACAGCTTGAGACTGTGTCCTCTTGTTCTGGTGCTGCTTGCCTGAGAGAAGAAAGCAACCTCCTCCTGGCTACAACCACCCTTCAGGTAGCTGTAGACAGCAAGAAGGTCTCCCCTGAGCCTCCTCTTCTCTAGGCTAAACAATCCCAGCTCCCTCAGCCTCTCCTCTCCAGTAGTAGACTTCAGTAGTAGTTGGATCAATTATTTTACCCACATCTTTAGTACAAACACCTTTGTTTTGCTTCAAAGCCTCCAAGGACTATATAGCATCACACTGGAGTGTGCAACAGGTCCCCCAGCCCAATATAGTTGTACTAGGAGGTATTGGGATTTTTTCATTGGAGACACCATCTCTAAATATCTCACCAAAAAGAAAAAAAAGGCTTGGGAGTCTCTAAAGGTACTCTGCATGCATGTCAAAGATGTCCTAGAAAATGCTGCTTAGTTTAATCTGATGCCATATTTCTGTGTTTCATTAGAGTGAGCAGGTTGGCCTCTTTACAGCCAGGGTAATGCTGTAATTACAGTGGTAGGCATAGGAAGGAAGCCTAAGGAGGATAGTTGGTCAACAGGCTGAATCCTGGTCCCTGCCCTGCAGCAGAGTTATGCTTAGCCAGTAAGCCTGGTCATTCCCACAGCTGGTGTAAAATACCTCTCAGTAGAGGTCAGCCCTTTGGGGGCTGCTCCTAACAGATTCAAATCCTCCAAAAGTTTCATTTTACTCTGAGCAGGTCAAATTATTTGAACACAGATAGAAGTGAAGATGAGTTGGAGTGGTGGACTCTAAACTGTGTGCACTGAAGATCAGAAGACCCAGGCCCTATAAGGGATGTTTCCACTTCAGGGTGGGTTGGACATCCTCCCTGTTTCACCATCCAGCTAGCTAGAGACTTCTACACAGTGCTCCTATAGATGTGTTTCACAGGTGGAGATCAACTGTGAGGGTCAAGCCTCTTAGCTGGAGTCTTGGGGGACAAATGGAGCCTTGATTGTGAGTTGGCAGGGAATGTCCTCTGCTGTGACTTGCTCCTATCCTGTTCACTGTGCAAAGTGGCTCTTGCCAGGGACATGTGGCTGAAATCTTTTCCTGATGTAGCTGGAGGAGAAGAGAGCTGAGCTGCAGCAGGTACCAATTCCTCTCACATTTCATGGCTAGAAACTAATGGTCCTTTGGTCTAAAGGCCAGGTAAATGAATGCCATAAATCCTTTCTCAGGGGACAGGCCTCTGTCTTCAGATGGGTTTGAGCCTATTCAAGCAACTTCAGGCTGTGCTACCTACAGCAGTGGGCTGAACTGGTGCTGTTCTTCCTCACTGTTTCAGAGGGATGTTGTTGCTTTGACATTTTCAAGTTTAAATTGAGTACATCAGCCTCATCAGTCACAGTATGAAGACAAATCCTGTCAGACAATCCAGGCTTTATCTCTGCTTTGCTCTTCTCTGAGACAAAGAAAGAGAAGGGAGAAAGAGCTGTTAAATGCTTCTAGGTAATAGTACTGAGACTTAGAAAATATAACTGGACTAGGGTAAAAAAAAAATATTTACCATGGGTGCCAGGGATGCAAGCTTGAGTCTGAACAGGGAGCACAAATTTGTCTGCTAGTTCTGCTCTTTTGTTTGCTTGATTTGGCCCAAAGTTTTATCACACATTCAAACCTTGCAGTACTAACAGCTTCTATGACATTGCTGAGTCAGCTGCACAAGCGTGAAAGATCTGTGATCTTGCTGCCAGCATATAAAGACCTGCTAGAGAAGGTAATGAAAATAGTTGTGAAGCTTTTGACTCTCACTGTTTGTTCTTTGTTTAATTTTTTTTTATTTTATGCTGACCTTAAGTTTAAAAATGGATATGGCAAACAAATGTATCATCAGTTTTTTTCTGGTGGTAAATATAATGTGATATTCTGTTCCTTACCTGGGATTTTCCTGGGTGCCTGTGTCCTAATGCCTTCCAGGCATGGTTAACTGCATGGTTAATTCATTGTTCACAACAAAATCCTTTCAGGGTGAGGGTAGTCTGAGTTTGTGTGTTTCACTTTACTGTCTTTAAGGGTTTGGGAAGAGGGGGGCTGACTTCTTTCCTACAGGCTGTGATAAAGCATAGAAGGCCACAGGCAGCTTTCTCAACTGCTGTAACAGCTCACTTGTGCTTTGCTGCTCTTCTCTTGCCACTTACCTTTATAAAAGATACTGGACATAGTTGAAATGCAGTCTCTGATCCTTGCCAAAATCAGTGCATCTCTTCTGCTATCAATTCCTATACTGTTTGAAAAACATAACTGGGTTCTGACATAGGTTAAAACTCATTGAACTGTCACAGATGTCTTTATTTTGATTCTGGAACATTGCATTTCTATTGTTGGGGTCTGTTGCCCTGACAAACAGTGATGGCATTTACTGAGAGACACGTCAGAACCACATGTAAATCATAGGATCATAGAATCAGTTAGTGTTGGAAGGGACCACAAGGATCATCCAGCTCCAACGCCCCTGCCATGGGCAGGGACACCTCACACTAGATCAGGCTGTCCACAGCCTCATCCAGCCTGGCCTTAAACACCTCCAGGGATGAGGCTTCCACCACCTCCCTGGGCAACCTGTTCCAGGGTCTCAATATCCTCACAGTGAAGAACTTCTTCCTAACNGCTCTGCCAGCCTGATCTAGTGTGAAGTGTCCCTGCTCATGGCAGGGAGGTTGGAACTGGATAATCCTTGTGGTCCCTTCCAACCCTGACTGATTTTAAGATTCCATGATTCTGAGATTCTAAGATTCCATGATTCCATGATTGTAGAGCAGCAATAGTTACAGCTTTTCTCACCTAATGATTTATGTGTTTATGTGTCTCACATAATGATTTATTATGATTTAAAGTGCTCACCTAATGATTTATGAAGTTAGTCCTATATATGACCAGTTCTCTGGGAAAGAGTCCTGGGACATATCCAAGGTCAGACTTGTAGTGGCCCTGGGCAGCCTGATCTAGTTGTCCTTGCTCACTGCAGGGGGGTAGGTTGGACAGGGTGCCCCTTGAAGGTGCCTTCCAATCCCAATGCAGTCTGTGACTGTGTGAGTTGTGGGAGCATCTTCCTAAGCAATTTCAGCCTGAAGTCACCCAGATGAGCTCACCCAACCTGTGGTAGCAACTCATGTGCACATAATCTATTCTGGTGGGTCAGTAATGAGGGGATTACAAAGCAGGGCAGGTTCTAGGAACTTCAGTGAGCTTAGCAACGGATGTCTCATTATCTCCTTAGACTCATACAGTGTCTGTTGTTGGCTTCAGACACATCTCAAGGACAGTGAAAACATTTCTAAGCATTGCTAAAATTGTGACAGTTGGAAATCCAGCTGCATTTACAAGTTCAGTGGCTTTCCTGTTCTGAAATCACATTGACTGTCAGAATAAATGGTTATAGCTGTGACTTATTTGAAAAATAAAATATAGATGGAATATGACAGAAGATGGAAACCACCTGAACAGAAGCAGGCTTTTGCAAAGGAAAATTAAGATGTGATAGACTTTCAAATAATGCAAGCAATGATAATTTGGGATAGAATCAAGTAGGAAATATCAAGACTTTTACTACTGAGACAGATTGAGCTTGTGCATGAGTTATTTGCTGGGATTGTTGTTGTCAACCTGTAGCCGTGTCCTTGAGATAATGAAAGGCAGCAGGCTGTTGAAATGGGTAGAAGTGCAGGCACTTCCATGGTCTGGTCTTGAGGTCTGTGGTGACGGGTTGGACTTGATGATCTTTGAGGTCTCTTCCAACCCTGGTGATACTGTGAGACTGTGATAGCTGCTAGGGTGGAGGTGAGATCCAAAACCAAAACAGTAACCCACCCAAACCCCCCAGAGAAATGGACAACTTTGTCAGCTTTTTGGCTGCTGCATGTGTTTGGAGGGCTGGTGGCAGAATGCATTTCAGAAAGCCACAGTGCCAAGCTAAATGCAAACATCATTCCCTTAAACATACTCCTCCTCTTACTCACGCAGAGGAACACAACTCTGATTGACTACATTGAACTGCAGACTGAGAAAGCAAAAAAAGGGAGAAAGCAGCTGATGAAATTTCTGGGGTTTAACATTTGAGGGGAGATCTGGGGGGAAACGAAACATATTAATTACATCCCAGCAATACTTCATTGTTGGTCACTCTTTTAGCACAAAACCATTGTCCTTTCTCCATTTTGCATCACTTTTATAAGCTGATAGAGACTGGGATGGCACAGAGGGAGAGGCAAATGAGAAGATTCCAAAGTAGAATTCCCATTTTTGTTTAAAGAGAGTGTATTCATTTCAACAAGAAACCTCCATCCGCAGTTTCCCAGGAGTCTGTTGCTTTAAAAAGATGTTTCCAAGATTGATTGGCATCAGGGGTGCAGTGCCATGTGACTCAGGTGTTACTATGGAGACCACTCTTTTAGACAGGATGTCAGAGACTGTAATTGTGCTTTAAAAATCCTGTGCACAGCAGGATAACTTGCACGGAAATCAGCTGTAACCTCACTAGGACCTAGGTCTGTCTGTGTAAATTTGCTGACCTGTGACTGCAAGCCATTCCAGATTGCAGATGGATGTTGGAGGGATATTTCTCTCCTCTCTCCCTTTTGTGTGCTGGGTTGCATCAGGAGGAGTGTGGCCAGCAGATCAAGTGAGGTGATTCTTCCGTTTACTCTGCTCTTGTGAGATCCTTACCTTGAATATTGTGTCCAGTTCTGCTGTCCCTGTCATAAGAGGGACACAGATCTGTTGAAACCAATCAAGAGAAGGGCCACAAAGATGCTCCAGGAGCTGGAACACTTTTGCTGTGAGGATAGGCTAAGGGAGCTGGAGTTGTTCAGCCTGGAAAAGAGAAGGCTCCAGGGGAACTTTATGACTGCCTCCCAACACCTGAAGGAAGTCTACAGGAAGGCTGGAGAGGGACTTTTTACAAGAGTGTCCACTGATAGGACAAGGGAGAATGGATTTAAATTGGAGAAGAATAGGTTTAGATTGGATCTTAGGAAGAAATTCTTCACTATGAGGGTGACAAGACTCTGGAATGGGTTGTCCAGAGAGGTTGTGGATGCTCCCTCCCTGGAGATGGTCAAGGCCAGGTTGGATGTGGCCTGGAGTAAGCTGGTCTAGTTGAGAGGTGTCCCTGCCCAGGACAGGGAGGTTGAATTAAATGATCTCTAAGGTCTCTTGCAGGCTAAGCTGCTCTATGATTCTAGGGTTCTGTGATTCTGTGATTTTTGATGCCTGATGTGCAGTGCCACATGCTTTGCTCTATGTGTCTCTCAGCCAAACTGGATATCTGTCACCAACACCCAGTTTCCAAAAGATGGAAGCTCTCAGGCAACAAAGTTGTGCTAGATCAGCTGACACTTCCTTATTTTTTGCACACCTGTTGGCTCAACCTGGAAACCTGTGGTGACTGTGACCACCTTACCCTCCAACTTCCCTTTAATCCTATTCCTTCCTTTGTAGGTGTGCTCACTCCTTACCAGCAGGAACAAATTCTAATAACCGTTCCCCTAGGGTGATAAGAAAAATCAAACTATTAGTCTGAGTCAGCTATTAGTGAGTCAGTGTGGCATGTAGCACCAGAGGCAATTCCAACAACCCCATCATCAGGTTAGCAGGTGTGAGTTCTGATTGAGCTCATTTTCAGTTACAAGAAGCATGTATAAGTGTCCTGAGATTTTTGCAGCTGTTGTCTCCAAGAGACATGTCTTGCTGGGGTCCTCACAGGATCACAGGGTGTTAGGGGTTGGAAGGGACCTCCACAGATCATCCAGTCCAACCTCCCTGCCAGAGCAGGACCATGGAATCTAGCACAGGTCACACAGAAACACATCCAGACAGGTCTTGAAAGGCTCCAGAGAAGGAGACTCCACAACCTCTCTGGGCAGCCTGTTCCAGTGCTCTGTGACCCTTACAGTAAAGAAGTTCCTCTTCATGTTGAGGTGCACCTTCCTGTGCTGTAGTTTATATCCATTACCGCTTGTCCTATCACAGGGTGCAACCATTAAGAGTTTGTCCCCTCCCTCTTGACCCCCAGCTCTCAGATATTTATAGACATTGATTAGATCCCCTCTAAGTCTTCTCTTCCCCAGACCAAAAAGCCCCAGGTCCCTCAGCCTCTCCTCATAGAGCAGTGCCCCAGCCCCTTCATCATCTTTGTAGCCCTCTGTTGGACTCTCTCCAGTCCCTCTTGAACTGGGGAGCCCAAAATTGAGCACAATAGTCCAGGTGAAGTCTCACCAGGGCAGAGTAGTCTATTGGCCACACTCCTCAGTCTATTTGCCACACTCCTCTTTAGTGATTTCTCGATTAAGTATTTTGCTAATGTGACACTGGCAGTGGAAAGCAAACATTCTTTCAGAGAAGCACTCAGCAGTTCCTTGCAGCATGGTCTTATTTAAATAAACATGCAGTGTTTTGGTTTTCTTTTGCTTTGGTTTTGCTCATATTTGGTTTAACCCCTTTCTAACAGCTCAGAGCTGCAGCCATTTTTTACACAGTGAGTTGAGAGCTAATTAGAGGATAGGTTAAGAATTCATGATTTGTGGGGGGATAAAATAAACACAGCATTAAGGTCCTCAGCTGGAAATGTGGAAGTTGTGAATGTTGGACTGACTCCTAGGTCTGTTTCTTCTCGTCCAGTAGTCACCATGAAATTACAGAAGTGATTTTTAGATTTCAATTGTTTTTTTCCTCTGTGTTTCAAGTGGTGGCCTGACTTACACTAGCCCCCTGGCTCTCAACTTCTGTGAGATACTTTTGTCCCCCCCTCAAAACAAGCATTGCATTACAGGTTAAAGTCTAAAGACTAAAGCAAAACTTAAATTGACACCAAAAGAGCAGTCTTTCAGCTAAAATATTTCTGCACACTGGAAAATGTTTTATTGCTCAACTGAGTATCTTCCCCAAGGATCAAAGCATTCACATAGGAGACAGAAGCTGAAGGCACTTTCCCTACAAATCACTAGCTATTCTCTGGGCATGTTTTCAAAAGGGGGAATGAACCCTGCCTGGTCATTTGAAGGAATCACTACGGAGGGGATGATTTCTTCATCAGCTGTAAGTGAGCAGGGAGTAGTAGATGCAGGTACTTCCTGGCGACCCAAAGCAAGGCAAAACCTATGGTGGGTAGGGTCCTTAGGCATGACCTTCTCCTAGGTATTACCTGTTGGTTAGTTACAGGTGGCTCTCCTTTCATGTATGAAATGTCCAGGTTCAAGTATTTTTCTGAAGCATCTAACTTGGTAGAGGAAACTTTGGTAACTAGTTTCGTGGCTTGGCTTCTTTCTATTTTGCAGGGTCTAGCAAAAGCATTGTGGCCCCTATCTTTATATATAAACATGCTCTTGGCTGAAGAGAAATGGCTTGTGGTCCACCAGAACCCTTGGGTCCCTTTCCACACAGCTGAAGAGAAATGCCTTTTGGTCCACCAGAACCCTTGGGTCCCTTTCCACACAGTTGAAGAGAAATGCTTTTTGGTCCACCAGAACCCTTGAGTCCCTTTCCACACAGCTGCTTTCCAGACAGGTAGAAGCCAGTCTGTTCTGTACTCCTGAATTGTGTTTTCCCAGGTGCAAGACCTTACACTTGGCCTGGTTGAACTTCATATAGTCATGGAATCAGACAAAGCACTGAGTTGGAAGGGACCTCTAGAAGTCATCTCATCCAGCCCCCCTGCAGTACACTCTTCCAGCTTATCCAGGTCTTTGTGCAGGGTGGCTCTGCTTGCCAAAGTGTCCATTGCTACACTCTTGTATCACCAGGAAAATTCATCAGGACACAGTTGATCCCATGATCCATATGGCTTAAGAGGTGTTGGCCCCAAATCCATCACTTACCAAACCTCTAAGTGTGAAAGTATGGTTACTGAGTCACATTTTTGGAAGCTGCAGTAACAGTTCTGAAAACTCTGTCCTTTAGTAAGTAGGAACCATGGAGAACTGCAAAAACATTTTGAACTTTAAAATAGAAAAGAGAGAACCCACCAACAGACCTTTTGCATGTGTGTGACTTTTCTTCCTCTCCCCAGCACCTGGGTAATTATAAAGAGCTAAAATCAACACATCAAATGTCAGGTTTGAAAGGGCATGTGAGTAAAGAAAGCATTTTGGGCTAAGGTTGTGGTTCTGAGCACTGCCTGTACCAACACTTTGTCCAGTAAGACAGCAGCTGGAGTAAAAGCATGATTTTTGGTCCTCAGCTGAGCAACAGATTTAGAACAAGAACATTTTAACCTGAGCTAACATTCACAACTTTATGCTTCCCTGCTGATACCAGGCATTATTTATTGAAGGGAAGAGGGATAGAAGGAAGGAAAATAGACTGGAAAGGGGACTAATGGGGTTCTAGCCTTACCCAGCGTTACCCCAGCTGGGTTGTGTGTGCGCACCAGTGTGGTGGCAACTGCATGCTTGCTTTCTGCTGCTGCATCATGGGTAGGTGTGACCCTGACAACATTTTCCGTCTGCCTTTATTCATCTTAGTCTCTTCAGATCCTGGTTCTTAATTAGAAACCCGTTCTTGCTTTGCCTTGCCAGCTATGCTTGTAAAATAAATGAAGCACATCTCCCAACCAAGGCCGAGGATAGTTGTGTTATTGAAGTTGCTGCCGCATAGCGTTAATTAAGCAAAACCAATAAAAGAGGCATAATCGACGAGCAGCAGAAGAAAACTAATTTTGCAGGTTGCTAAAAGCTTCGGGGGAGATTGCAGTTTTCCCTGTCAATGAATGCTCCCTTCTTTTCATCAGCTGCTGTTGCAGAATTGTTGCCATGGAGGGGGAGAAGAGGCACGCTTTGCTTTTGCCGTCGTTTGAAACCCAGCGATCTCTCCGTGACCAACTCCCAGCTATTTCCAAATGCTGATCTTTCTGTTATTTTCCTAGTGGCTTTCTGAAGCAGCAGTTTTTCATAACTGGTTCCTGTGGAAAAAGCAGTGGTTCTCTGTGCCCTTTGCAGAATTTGTACTGGGTGTCACAAAGTTTTATTGCTTCATTTGGAAGTGCAGTGGGAATAATGTTCAGCCGAGAGAGAATCTGGGGAAGAAAAGGTTATGCTTGGCAAAGGGCTGAACTGTTGACTAGATTGGTGGAGACTTTAGTGCGGTTTCATACGATACCCAGCTAAATACCTAAGTGATTTGAAGACTAACTTAATGAAACAAATAATTTAAACAAATTATTTCCTTTTCCCCTCTTCTTTTTATGTCTAGGTTGAACATTTGCAATAAAGATGATACTGTACAAAAAGCATTCAAGCAAATCAATTTCTGCTTCTGCTACCTGGCTTTATGTTGCCACTGAAAAGGCCTCATTTTCACTTCAATAGCTAAAGAATTGGCTAATGTGAACAGAGTTTGTGGCAAGACCCCTACCTCAGTTGCCCCAGTGTACACCCACGGGTGAGTGACCCTTGAGAAATGTCAAGTGGGGACTATCCTGACTGTACAAAACATTGAGTCATTTCCTCAACTGAAAAGTTGATTTTTCTTCAGTTTTCCTTTCTTTTTTTTTTTTTTTTTTCGTTGTTTTTTTTTTTTTTTTTTTTTTTTTTTTTTTTTTAACCCCCTGCTGACGTACTCAGCACACAAGAAGCCTTTTTGGTTTTCGTTTGTATAGTTCCAAATTGTTTCTGCCTCTCTGATTTTTATGAGCAGGGAGGCTTCTCCAGTGGTGATTTGCTTCTCTGCTAGATGTGTGATGGATGGTTATTTTTGAGGAGACAGTGGAAGCCAGAGCTGCTGGCACATTGCTCTCCGTGGCTGCCCACAGCTGGGGCAGTGGCTTTCTGCCGCTCACTCCCAGCCCCCTCTTCAAGAAGGACCACGCTGTGGGGCTGAAAGCATACCTGAACCATAAGGTACTTAGCATTTGGGGGGCCAGAACTGGACATAGTGGCAAGAAGCTGTACTGGAAGACCCTGTTGCCTTGCAGGCTAGTCAGTTCTCCATGCCAATCAGCTGTCACAAATTCAGCAGCATGATTATTTCCAGGTAGCTTTCTTGTCCAGTGTGAAACTCTGTAGATGCTGAAATCTTAACTGTTGCAGACATTTTGAAAGCAGGTGTGATGCCATAGTTAGATGTTACCACTTCAGA
This sequence comes from Eubucco bourcierii, assembly GCA_013396675.1. Lineage (NCBI taxonomy): Eukaryota > Metazoa > Chordata > Aves > Piciformes > Ramphastidae > Eubucco > Eubucco bourcierii. The sequence continues at coordinate 19,012 of VWZE01021930.1, read as the reverse complement.
TAGCAGAATGCTGTTGAACAGACATGGCTTCCCTGCTCACATGGTGTCCAGGCACATTTGGGGATGACTGTAGCAGCAGTGCTGGTGCAGAGATTCACTTTCCTTTATGGGAGGATGGAGAATTTGTTTTATTATGTGACCATTAAGGACTTACTTTTGTAGCAGAAATGCCCTGAATGGAAAGGCTGAAATCCAGAAGTCTTAGGTGCAGAGATTCACTTTCTTTTATGGGAGGATGGAGAATTTGTTTTATTACATGATCATTAAGGACTTATTTTTGTAGCAGAAATGCCCTGAGTGGAAAGGCTGAAGTCCAGAAGTCTTACCTGTAAGGGGTGTGCTCCTGTATGTCAGTTTGCAGCCTTGTTTGTTTATTTTAAATATACTCAAGTTTTGTTTCCCTCTTGGCAGCAGTTCAGCTTTCCCTTGGGGTTTTGTGGTTGTCAGCTGAAAGCCAGACACTGAGATCATGTTCTAGTTGTTTCTTGGTGTCTCTGGTACTCATCACCCCCTTTCTGCTGTCCTGTAAGTAGCTTTTTTTCCTTACCTTCTCATTTGCTGTATTCAGCTGTTTGTGTTCTCTACCTCGTTTAGGCTGTAAAAAATATTTTAACAGGATCTCATAAGCATCTTCCATTCCTAATGAACTTTGGTTAAAGAGCTGTGCTTTGTCTCTGTGCTACCTTGAGCAAATTGAGCTAGGAGAGGAGTTCCCCTTTATTTAAACATTAGTAACCTTGCTGATGTTCTCTTGCTTGCTGTGGAAGTTGTCTTTGTCTTTCTAGACTCTCCTTTGAAACACTGGAGTAGGTATCTTGTTTGGTGTAATAAATGTGGTTGCATTAAAACCCAAAAAGACCACAAAGATGCTGAAAGGAGTGGAACATCTCATTTATGAGGACAGGCTGAGGGAGCTGGGGCTCTTTAGCTTGGTCGAGAGGAGACCTCATTCATGTTTATAAAGATGTGAAGGACAACATTGGGAGGACAGAGCCAGGCTCTGCTCAGTGAGATCCAGTGACAGGACAAGGGGCAGCAGGTCCAAGTTGGAACAGAGGAGGTTCCATGGGAACATATAGAAAAACTTTTTCACTGTGAGTGTGACAGAGCCCTGGAGCAGGCTGCCCAGAGAGGTTGTGGAGTCTCCTCTGGAGACATTCAAAACCCACCTGTCTGTGTTCCTGTGTGACCTGCTCTAGCTGATCCTGCTCTGGCAGGGGGTAGGACTGGACAACCTTCTGAGGTCCCTTCCAGCCCCTAACATTCTGTGGTTCTGTAACTGTAGATTGTGTTCAAAATTTGTTCTTTGGCAGCAGCTCTCAGTGCTTTAGGGAGTTTCATGAGCTGAGAAGCACAGAAGTGGTTCAGCTTCTCTGAGGGTCTGCCTTTTCCTTCTTCAGAGGGGAAGAAGGCTTCAGCAGGCAAAGCCTTTCTGTGGCCCTCCACACACAGATTGTCAGGTCAGTCCGTATCACAGGGAGGCTTCTGGAGCTGTGGCCAGAAAGAGTCTGAGATGGAGCCCTGGGCATGACCAGCTCTGAAATGAGCACAGGTAGCTGCTTGTGCTTGGACCTGACCTTCACACAGTCCTCACAAATTTGAGGGACTCTCTAGGGAGTAGTGTCAAAAGTTCTAAGGCAGGAACGAATCTTGCCCTTTGAACAAATCTTGCTTGCTCTTCTTTCCCTTCCTTTAAGACTAAATGAGCAGGGGTTTTGTGGAGGAATGTCTGCAGAGGTTTATTTTCTGTCAGCTCTCTCCTAAACCTCTGTTTTGTTGAACAAATCTATGATGGTTTTGTTGAGAAGGATCAGAATGTGACCTATAGAGATTCAAAATGAATATAGCATGCCAATCTGGTTGGTGAAAGGTCACATCTTTTCAGCTGCACTCAAGGAAATTCAAAATTACTTCTGCATTTTTATTGAGTAAAGTGCAAAATCTAAATAAAATTAATTTTTGGGCTACTTACTTTAAAGGAAAAGCCATAAAAATGTAGCAGAGAAGACCCAGAGAACAAAGTTTCCCATGGTGCCTGTAGGCTTTTGTAGCTCTTGAAGAACAAGAGGTCATCTACAGACAAGAGAGTCCCCTGAACTCACACCATCTGCAGTTCTCCACTCTAGGGAGGAGGTGGAGGCTCTACTCTGCTCATCTCTAGTGCAGAGTGGAGTTTAGAAAGAGGGAATCCACCATCTCTAAGGATATATGCCCATCAGGGAACCATCCTTCTTATTTTTCACCTTTTGAAAATACAGCTCTTAATGCAGTAGTAAATGCCGGTGTGACAGTGCATAAAACAAGATGTTTTGAGTTCCACAGCGAGAGCAGCATGACCACCCCCGCAAAGAGCTGTGCTTCTCAGTCAGTATCACTTCCAGGTTCTTGATTTGAAAAGCTCAGCTCCAGACTTCCACAAACAAAACTTGTGGTGTGTGCACTGAACAACACACTTGGGGCTGTGTGCTTCTGGGAAAGATGTATCTTTGCAGAAGGTGTCAGCCAAATGGACTTGCTGTTGTTTTCAGTTTGTCTAGAAGCAGAAGCATCAGTCTGTAAAAAAAAAAATGATTCACTCAAGAGGAGGCTGAGTGGAGACCTCATTGCTCTCTACAACTTACCTGAAGGCAGGTTGGAGTGAGGAGGGAGCAGTCCCTTCTCCCTTCTGTCAAGCAACAGGACTAAGGAAATGGTTTCAAGCTGCTCTAGGGGAGCTTTAGATTGGATGTTAGGAAATATTTGTTTACTGGAAGGGTTCTTAGACACTGGAATGGTCTGCCCAGGGCAGTGGTGGAGTCACCATCCCTGGAAGTGTTTAAGCAGCCTGTGAACCTGGAGCTTAGGGATGATGTGGTTTAGTAGTGATCCCTCAGGGCTGGGCTGAGGGTTGCACTGGCTGATCTTCATGATCTTTTCCAAGCACATATAATCTGTGATTCTGTGATTGTGCCCGTGTTTTTCTTCTTCTTTCTCTTTCTGTGCTTAATGAGACAAAATGGGAATCCACTTATGAAGAATTTGCATGAGGAAAAGAAAAAAAAAAAGAAGAAAGAGATTCACTTTCAATGCTAGGTGTCAGGCAATAGTAAGAAGAAGAAGAAGAAGAAGAAGGAGATGAAGGAGAAGAAGAAGAAGGAGAAGAAGGAGAAGGAGAAGAAGAAGAAGGAGAAGAAGAAGAAGAAGAAGAAGAAGAAGAAGAAGAAGAAGAAGAAGAAGAAGAAGAAGAAGAAGAAGAAGAAGAAGAAGAAGGAGAAGAAGAAGGAGAAGGAGAAGAAGAAGAAGGAGAAGAAGAAGGAGAAGAAGAAGGAGAAGGAGAAGAAGAAGAAGGAGAAGATGAAGAAGGAGAAGGCAGTGGTGAAGAAGGAGAAGAAGGAGAAGAAGGAGAAGAAGAAAAATAATCTAATAATCTTCACTGGCTGTTTTGGTAGCAGGCCATGTTTACTGAAGGATCATTTAGCAAAGGGGGAAAGATTCTTTTAAAGCCACCTGCCTTAATCAGAGAGAATTTAAATTGAATTTATTTTGAGTACATTAATGCAGCTATGTGGAAATTATCTCACTGCCAGCCCAGTACATGCCTTGGAAGTGACTGTTTGGTGTTTGCACCTGGACAACAGACAGGCAGGGATGTGGAGGCAGGGATTTGATTTTAAGGCTTCTCTTTTTTGAAGTGATATTTTTCCTCCATTGCCAAGTAAGCTCAGGGAGAACATAAAATAATTTATTTAGTATATCTTACTAGAATTTTGGTGAAAATACGTCTGGTTTACCAAACTAGTCAATAACCATGAAGCACTAAGATGGGAAAGTTGTTTTAATGTCCCAGGCTAAGGGCATTGGAAGGTAATAGAGATGATTCATACTTTCATAAAATAGAAGTATATTGAAAGGCTAAAGAAATGGAACCAAATGAATCCCAGGTGTAATTCTACTGACTTGTTTAGGCTTGTAATTACTATGAATTTCACCTATTAGACCTATTCTCATAGGACAAAAAGAGACACTCTGAAATAGCATGAAAGTCAGGGAGGTTTATAAATTGCTGTGATCGATGGTATCCTTTCAGCAGAGACACAGAGGAAACAAATGGAGTCATCTAAAAATAGGAAGGCAAGAGCAAGTCTAGTGCTGCAGATAAACCCTTCACCTGAAGCATAAAATTAATCCAAAATAAGTTGCAAAGGAAAAGTTCTTAGTGTGTACTGTAGCTAGTCATATAGCCTGTTTGTTCCCATCATTAGTCCTCAAGAGATTGAGGATTCAGGGTTTTGTTTTTTTTCCTTCATTTATTTAAGATTCTATTTCATTGGTGCTATTCAGTGGAACAGGATGGAGCTGGTTTATTCCTGGAAAATTGAAGGACAAGATGCTCTCAAATATTTGTGCCCTCATGTTCCCTGTTCTGTGGAAAATTCTGATGGGTTTGCCCAAGTCTCAAGATTTCCTGGCAGAGGAGTAAACAAAACCAGAGGACTGGACTTGTTCTGCTCCTTTTTTCTCTCTGTGTGTGCTTCACAGAATCACAGAATGTTAAGTGGTTGGAAGGGACCTCCACAGATCATCCAGTCCAACCTCCCTGCCAGAGCAGGACCATGGAATCTAGCACAGGTCACACAGAAACACATCCAGACAGGTCTTGAAAGGCTCCAGAGAAGGAGATTCCACAACCTCTCTGGGCAGCCTGTTCCAGTGCTCTGTGACCCTTACAGTAAAGAAGTTCCTCTTCATGTTGAGGTGCACCTTCCTGTGCTGTAGTTTATATCCATTACCGCTTGTCCTATCACAGGGTGCAACCATTAAGAGTTTGTCCCCTCCCTCTTGACCCCCAGCTCTCAGATATTTATAGACATTGATTAGATCCTCTCTAAGTCTTCTCTTCCCCAGACCAAAAAGCCCCAGGTCCCTCAACCTCTCCTCATAGAGCAGTGCCCCAGCCCCTTCATCATCTTCATAGCCCTCTGTTGGACTCTTTCCAGTCACTCTTGAACTGGGGAGCCCAAAACTGAGCACGATAGTCCAGGTGAGGTCTCACCAGGGCAGAGTAGAGGGGGAGGAGGACCTCCCTCAGTCTATTTGCCACACTCCTCTTTAGTGATTTCTTTATTTTGCTAATGTGATGCTGGCAGTGGAAAGCAAACATTCTTTCAGAGAAGCACTCAGCAGTTCCATGCTCCAGGCTCCAAAGTGCCCCCTCAGGCAGGTCACAAAGGAGCACATCCAGACACGTTTTGAAAGCCTGCAGAATCGAAGATCACATCGGGTGATTCTGTGCTCTGCAACCTCCCTGGAGGTGTTCAAGGCCAGGTTGGATGAGGCCTTGAGTGACCTTTTCTAGTGGGAGGTGTCCCTACTTATGGCAGGGGGTTGGAACTGGATGAGCTTTGAGGTCCCTTCCAACCTAAACCATTCTGTGATTCTATGCAGGTCTCAATGCAGTAAGAAATGCCAGCACATACAACAGACACTAAATGTTTTCAGTTCTACAGCAAGAGCAGCATAACCCCCCCCCCACAAAGATCTGTACTCAGCAGTCAGTATCATTTCCAGGTTTCTGTTTTCAAAAGCTCAACTCCAAACTTCCACAAACATATGAATGCTTTACAGCCTCTTACTACCAAAGTGCAGTCACAGACCTTTAGGTGCAGACAAAAATAACAAGGGACTGTAGCAGCCAAGTGTCTGATCCACTGGAGGTAATTCCAAATCTGAGTGGGGCAAATCTGACCTGCTCCTGAAGGTGAAAAGAACACCTTGCTAGTGCTGCCTGCTGTCTGTGTGATCAGTTTTCAATGGAAGCAACAGAAGCCTTGCAAATAAAGTTAAGCACCTGCAGATCAAACTGTAAACCTAAACTATCAGGACAAGTGTTTCAGTGAATTAAAATGGATTGATTTTGTTTATTTATTTGGTTGGTTGGTTTATTATTTGAAAGGTAAAGTCTAACAGAAATATAATTGGGAAGTCTTGTGAATCAAGGTCATCATTTAACTTAAATTCTAAGCTGAAAGGATGACAACTTGTCTGATCTCTCTCTGTTTTCATGGTGAGTCATCATGAGATGGAGCAGGTTTTTTTCTACCTGTAATTTAATTGAAATCAGTAAACAGGGCTGCTACCAAAATTGAACAGGTGTGCTCTAGAGGATATGACCTGGGTGGAATTCTATTAGAATAAGCCTGATGTATGTTGGAGAATGACATGAAAATGAAAATCTATTCATTTAATATGGAAGAAACACTGTGTTTGAAGCAAAAAAAAAATGTTAAAGCATAAATAATTTATATAAAATATAAAGTTAAAATAGAAAATATATTGATATTGACTATAATATAGACATATAATATACACAAGACATAAATATATTTAAAATACACAACTATAATATATAAAATACATAAATATCATCTCTAAAAATGTATCTGCAAGGAACTGAGGGTCCAGCTTCTATGAAATACAAAATACTTTCATATTTGGTGGTGAATGGCTGAGAGCAGCCCTGAGGAAAAGTACCTTGGGGTCTGAGTTGATGAAAAGCTCAACCTGAGCCTGCAGTGTGCACATGCAGCCCAGACAGCAACTGTGTGCTGGGCTGCATCAAGAGCAGTGTGGGCAGCAGGGCAAGGGAGGGGATTCTGCCCCTTTGCTCTGCTCTCCTCAGACCCCACCTGGAGTACTGTGTGCAGCTCTGGAACCCCCAGCACAGGAAGGACATGGAAGTGTTGGAGTGGGTCCAGAGGAGGCCACGAAGATGCTCATAGGGCTGCAGCAGCTCTGCTGTGAGGACAGGCTGAGAGAGTTTGGGCTCTGCAGCCTGGAGAAGAGAAGGCTTCCAGAAGACCTTAGAGTAGCCTCCCAGGATCTGAAGGGGCCTACAGGAAGGCTGGGGAGGGACTATTGACGAGGGCTTGCAATGCCAGGACAAGGGGCAATGGGTTTGAAGTGGCAGAGGGGAGATTTAGATTGGATGTCAGGAGGAAGTTGTTTGCAGTGAGGGTGGTGAGACACTGGCACAGGTTGCCCAGGGAGGTTGTGGCTGCTCCCTCCCTGGAGGTGTTCAAGGCCAGGTTGGATGAGACTTTGAGTGACCTGTACTAGTGGGAGGTGTCCCTGCCTATGGCAGGAGATTGGAACTAGATGATCTTTGAGGTCCCTTCCAACCTTACCATTCTATGATTCTATGATATTAAATATCACAGATAACATATGAAAATATACCTGCAAGGAACTGTTGGTCCAGCTTGTGTAAAATAATAATGTGAAATAAAAAAAAATACATTCGTATTAAATATCATATATAACATATGTAAATGTATCTGCAAGGAACTGAAGGCCCAGATTGTGTAAAACATAAATGCATTCATATTAAATACCATCTATAACATATGAAAATGTATCTGCAAGGAACTGAGGGTCCAGCTTGTGTAAAATACAAATGTGAAATAAACATACATTAATATTAACTATAATACATAAATACAATAGATGGAAATATGCACAGCAGGGAACTGAGGGGCCAGATTTAAAATTCAATTTCAGAAGGCAGGGCAGAAAATTCCTCTAACACAACTTCTCAAAATGTAGCCTCATGTCCTATTGATTTCTCCTCTTTGTGAATGTCAAAGCCACTGAGATATGGAGCACAGCAGCAGGAAACTTCAGTGAGTCATTAAAGGGACCCTTTGGTGCACCAGGGTGACCAGCAGCTGGGGACTTAGCTCCATTTTGTTTGTGTTAGACTTTGTGGGCCAAATGGCTGTTTTCTGGGGCTCCCCTAGAGTCAGCAGGTTGGGGTGGAAGGTGCAGTGATCTTTACAAAATGACTTCGTAGAACTTTCCAGTGCCTGTGGCAGCTTAAGGACATGGTGGAGACAAAGATTTCAGGCAGAGAAAATGACTTCTGTCAGTTAGAAAAACATCACTGGAAAAAAAAAACTTCTGGGTAGGCCAGCTCTTATTCTAGCCAAGTTGGCTGTATAGAATTACCCTACAATAGTTCTCTTGTATTTGCAAAATAAAAGACCTTTTACTACCCTTGAACTGAGTTAATAAAGTGATATTTTATTAACTAGCTAAACATTTGTTGAGTTGAGCAAACATAATTTTCTTTCCAACATCCTATCCAGTGAAGAATGCCAAATAAAGTATTTTGGATTGAATGTCCAGAAGTGTTAATGAATGAGCCAGAAGAATAGTTCAGGTAACCCAGATTATTCATGGAGCAGAAGCAGCTGAAGTGAGAAGCAGAATAACTGAACTGTGGGGCAAGTAGCTGTGCAGAGCTTAGTGATGAAAGCAAAGAAGGCTGAGACCCCAAGAACCACGTTTGAGTGAAGTGCTGGCTGGCGTCTACACAGTGTCTTAGCAGCTCTCAGAGTGGTATTGGCTCTTTGTCAACAGGGTGGAAAAGATGCTTGAAGCTACAATAAGCACTAGTGAGCCAGCTGAAGTTGTCAACTGCTTTACCTTTCAGGCTGGTGCTGAAGGCAGCTAGTCAGGTAATAAGAACTTGGTGTGTTAGATTTCATAGAACCATAGAATGGTAAGGCTGGAAGGGACCTCAAGGATCATCTAGTCCCAACCCCCTGCCATAGGCAGGGACACCTCCCACTAGTACAGCTCACTCAAGGCCTCGTCCAACCTGGCCTTGAACACCTCCAGGGAGGGAGCAGCCACAACCTCCCTGGGCAACCTGTGCCAGTGTCTCACCACCCTCACTGGAAAGCAGAGCAAAGGGGCAGAATCCCCTCCCTTGCCCTGCTGCCCACACTGCTCTTGCTGCAGCTCACCACACAGTTGCTGTCTGGGCTGCACTCACACTGCAGGCTCATGTTAACTTTTCATCAACCCAGACCCCAAGGTCATTTTCCTCAGGGCTGCTCTCAGCCATTCACCACCCAGCCTGTATTTGTGCTTGGGATTGTGCCTACCCAGGTGCAGGACCTTACACCTGGCCTTGTTGAATTTCATGAGGTTGGCCTGGGCACAGCTCTGCAGCCTGTCCAGGTCACTCTGGCTGGATCCCTGCCCTCTAGCAAGTCAACTGTGCCACACAGCTAAGTATTTGAGTAATGATGATGATTGAGTAATTAAATATTTAAGTAATGATTTACAAGCTCACTCTTGGCTTCAATCACAGCTTGCTATTTGAAAGAAAAGAAAACTGGTTTTTAGTACTGCATTAGTACCTTGATTGCTCAGGAAGGAGTTAAGGGTTAAGGTGACTTTGCTTGAAGTGCCATATCCAGCATTCTGTGAGAAAGCAGCAATTACTCATCAAGTTTCACTTCAGTTTTCATTGGTTTCGTTTGGGGCTTTTTTGGTTGGTTGGGGTTTGGTTTGGGTGGGTTTTTTGTTTTGTTTTGTTTTTTTATTCTTAAATATAAAGCAGAAGAGGATGTGAAAGCAACTGCATAGCAAGGGGATGTGGTTTCCAGCTCAAAGTGGGAAGCACTTCATTCAATAAGTTTTCTGTTCTTGTTACTTAGAAACTTCTGAATGTGCAGGCTTTGACAAAGGGAAAGGTGCTTGGAGAACACTCCTTGCTTACAGGTAAACAATACACAGCTAAGCACATTTAAAAGGCCTGAAGTTCTTTCTGAATAAAGCAAGGTGCTGAAATACATCTTACAGTAAGAGACCATCGAGACACAAAATCAGTCAGTCTGGCCCTAAAACTGTGGCTTGGTTATTGTGTTTTTCAAGTGTTTGTGAGAGGATTTGATGCTTTCCAGTTTGTTCCAACTAAAGGGATGGTGTTTAGGAAGTGTAGTTTTTTCAGGCAGTGCAGACAGATTATTCATGAGATCTAAGAGAAAAGTTTTTGACAGGACAGAAGTGCCTGAGTAGCAAGGAGTGATGTTTGGTCTTTGTCTGCCATGTGGAGTTGTGACAATACCACTGTCAAGAACCTTCTGACATTTCCTGGGGAATAGTTTGTCCTTCCAAGCAGAACAAAACCTGTATTTTGTCTCTGTTGTAAGACAGCAAAAAGATCAGAAGAAAAAAGAGCTTTCACAAATACTTAGGGTGGTGATTTATCTACTTCCCAACAGGTAGGGAGAGGAAGAGACAATGCTGACATTTAATGTAGACTGTGGCACCTGCTCCAACTGGACACCATGAACTATTTTCTTCCACTCAATCCTTAACACAGGTTGTTTCAGGAGACTTATTGTTCTTTTCCTTGCTCATTTATTTAAATGAATTCTCTCTGGCTTCTGACTCATTTGCCCCCAAGAGGCTGGCTATGCTGCCACCAAAAGAAGATTCAAAGATGCACAAACTGGCTGTACTGCTTAGAGAAAATCCCGCTGGTAGTTTATCTGCTTTTGCTTTGTCTGAGGACACTTGAAGGTCTGCTAGATACAGGAGATGAGTTTCACTTTTGGCTGTGGCTGGTTTTCACAAGCAAAGGGTTTCCTTCCCCCCCCTGGCATACCCAAGTGGTCTGGTTTGCATTCTGGGTAGTCTCACTGGGATTTCAGAGGTATATATGAGAAGATTCACCTAGTACTCCCCAAAAGCCCCTAGTGCCCAGTCTTGGCTCAGTAATGTGCTGCATTTAGTATGGTGCATGGAGTTCTGATGGGGTATGAGAAGGGATGCTACACAAAGCCTTTGGTCTAGTCATTTTCAGTGCTGTTTAAGATCTTTGTCAGTGACATGGACAGAGGAATCAGTGCAACCTCAGCAAGTGTGCAGATGGCACCAAACTGTGTGGCACAATTGACTTGCTAGAGGGCAGGGATCCATCTAGAGGGACCTGGACAGGCTGCAGAGGTGGGCCCAGGCCAGCCTCATGAAATTCAATAAGGCCAGGTGCTGCACCTGAGTAGGCACAGTCCCAAGCACAGCTCCAGGCTGGGTGGTGAATGGCTGAGAGCAACCCTGAGGAAAAGGTCCTGGGGGTCTGGGATGATGGAAAGCTCAACATGAGCCTGCAGTGTGCACATGCAGCTCAGACAGCAACTGTGTCCTGGGCTGCAGCAAGAGCAGTGTGGGCAGCAGGGCAAGGGAGGGGATTCTGCCCCTTTGCTCTGCTCTCCTCAGACCCCACCTGGAGTCCTGTGTGCAGTTCTGGAGCCCCCAGCACAGGAAGGACATGGAAGTGTTGGAGTGAATCCAGAGGAGACCACCAGGATGATCAGAGGGCTGCAGCAGCTCTGCTGTGAGGACAGGCTGAGAGAGTTTGGGCTCTGCAGCCTGGAGAAGAGAAGGCTTCCAGGAGACCTTAGACNCTTCAAGACCAGGTTGGACGAGGCCTCGAGTGACCTGTACTAGTGGGAGGTGTCCCTGCCTATGGCAGGGGGTTGGAACTAGATGATCTTTGAAGTCCCTTCCAACCTTACCATTCTATGATTCTATGGTTTCAGTAGGTGAGCTGTTCTGGGAGGCCCACCTGCCTTCCTGTTGTTGACTCTCCTCAAACAGCCAGTATCATAGAATCATAGAATCATAGAATGGCAAGGTTGGAAGGGACCTCAAGGATCACCTAGTTCCAACCCCCTGCCATAGGCAGGGACATCATCATCATCATCCCTCCTCAACTCTGTTTTCCACCTAGTCCCCTTCTGCTTTTGGGTGGCCTGGTTTTTGCTACGGAAAACACAAGAAAAGAACAAGAGCCAAGGAAGTACAGAACCTTCTGTTCTGGAAATCTGTCACTATTCTTTTAGAGCTGCACACCATTAGTCTGGTGAGCAACGACAGGGGAGAAAAATGACAACAGAAGCTGAGAGAAGCAACTGCGTGCAGGCATTGGCAAGATGTATCTTTAGCTTGGGTAAGGTTACAGCAAAATGAGCTCAGTGAAGCTGAAGGAGATGTTGCCAGCGGGAGGAGGAACTGGGAAACTGGCTGCTGTGCACACTGTCATTACTATTTACTCTCTGAGTGAGGGAGCATGAAAAATGCTACATGTAACAGATGTGAAAAGATGCCCAAAAGATAGTTACTGCCTGTTAAGAAAATTAAAGGTAGCAACAGATAAAGAGAGAACAGATGAAGGAGAAAGTCTACATCCTTACTTGGTGGTAGGCCTTAGAAAATACCAAGTGAAGATCAGAATGAAAGTGAAGAAATTCCTTGGAACATTAAAAAAGAAATGCTGTTTAATGAACAGCAGCAAACTTTGGAATGTGGTCTGTCATATGCTTGGAGGTGGGCTAAGGTTTTGACTTATATGGACCTAAGTGGACTTCATTTGTGATTGGAAATGTTAGTTCTAAGCCTAAAAAGAAAAGAAGAAAGAAAAGGTAGTCCCTTTTCTTTCAAGCAGAGAACATCCTGTGCTAGGGGCAGTGGTTTACCTTTCACTTTCAAGATCAGGTTTTTCAACCTCTAATACCTTAAGTGTAACATGGGGGAAAAAAAAAAAAAAAGGTGAAAACAAAAAGGAAAAAAAAAAATATCTATCTAAAGGATGATGTAGCTAGATAGCTACATTTCAGTTATGGCCCCCAGACTGCTGGGTAATGATCAGCTGGTTTTCTCTCTGATAGACGTTCTAGATTTGTCTCTGCACACTCTTTTAATCAAAGCCATAAATCAAAATTCATGTACATGGAAGCGTGTCAGACTGCCTCCTTCATCATCTTCCTGGGTTGTCTGCTAGTATGCAGTGAAGAGAGATTGCATCAGGGAAGAGAGGGCTGGAGAGAAAGGAAGAGATCTGAAACAAGTGCACAAGATGGATAAGATGAAGTTGCACTGCAGAAAGAGGTTCGTTTCATATAGCACTCGCCGTAGAGATGATGTTCTCCATTTAAAAAGTAACCATTTAGGGGCCACAACATCCATGCCAGAGAGAAAAGAGAAAAATGCAAAACGAGTCTTTGAGACAGGTTTGGGAAGGACTTTGGTGTGTTTTGATGTTAATGTCGTTCTGCAGATCTTTATGTGAACAGCAGTCAGCTCGCGACACCCACGAAAAGCCGGGAGACTGTGTCTGTGAAGATGTAAATATCCTCAGTTTATCACATAGGTAAATACCCCCAGTTGAAGAGGGACAGGGATCTGCTGGAGGGAGTCCAAGGGAGGGCTACGAGGATGATGAGGGAACTGGAACACTGCCTGATGAGGAGAGGCTGAGGGACCTGGGGCTGCTTAGTCTGGAGAAGACTGAGAGGGGATTTAATAAATGTTTATAGCTATCTGAGGGCTGGGGGTCAGGAGCAGGGGGGACAGGCTCTACTCACTTGCTCCCTGGGATAGGACAAGGAGCAATGGATGGAAACTGCAGCACAGGAGGTTCCAGCTCAATACAAGGGGGAACTTCTTGACTGCAAGGGTCCCAGAGCACTGGCACAGGCTGCCCAGAGAGGTTGTGGAGTCTCCTTCTCTGGAGACTTTCAAGGGTTGTCTGAATGTGTTCCTGTGTGACATGAGCTGGATTGTCTGGTCCTGCTCTGGCAGAGAGGTTGGACTTAATGATCTCTTTGGGTCCCTTCCAACCCCTAACATCCTGTGAGCCTGTGTGATCCTGTGAGTGCAAGGAAGTGTCTTTTTTTTCAGACATGCAATGCACTGGATGGAAAAAGAAATGTCTCCTGATTGCTGAAACGCAGAATCACAGAACTGTTACAGTTGAAAAAGATCTGGAAGCTTATTGAGTCCAACCTCAATCTGTGGAGGTGCCTTCCAACCCCTGACATCCTGTGACCCTGTAATATGGATTCATCCTTATTTTGATATTTCTTCTCATGTGCTGACCTTGAGATCAAGGCCTCGAGGCCTTGAGTAACCTGTACTGAGGTGTCCCTGCCTATGGCAGGGGGTTGGAACTAGATGATCCTTGAGGTCCCTTCCAACCTTCCCATTCTATGATTCTGTGACCTCACCCACTGCAGTGAGCACAGAACAAAATGCTGTATCTAACCAAGAATGTAGATAGTTGTACAGTTGCACATACTTTCTCAAAGCTGCATTCTTGAATTCCCATCTATAGTTTCTGTATTTTTGCTGCTTAAGGAAAAGATTCACTTGAACTCAATTGTTTTACCATGAGCCAGGAACTTTCTGCTAAATCTCTGGGTCAAAACTGAACAGTTACTACTTTGGTTAAGGAAAGTAACCCCTTAACCTGCATGTTCAAGTTGTCTTTCAGACTTGCAGATTTTACTCATGGCTTTGTGCCTTCCCAAGAAGGATTCATTTCTTTTATTACAAAGTGTCTAGAGACACAAAGCAGCTCAGAATATTTACTCCTCTTGTTGGAGTGACACAGCTGAAAGGCACTTTGAGGGAGAAAAGGTGAATGTGGTGGAAACACCATGTCAGCATCAGTAATTGCATTTCTGCCCTTCCTTTCCTGCACATCAGAGCAAGTCATGTTTGATTTCTGTTTGCCTTGGGTTTTCTATCTGTGAAACGAGAGCACTGCTGTTTCCCAGCCTCAGCAGAGAGACTGAGATGCTTTACTCCTTCTATGAACACCACCAGCATAACTGAGACTTACCTTAGCCAATTCTTATCCTAAATACAGCCAGTTGTCAGTTGGAAGCTGACAGACTTCCATGGGCTTGGTCTCCAGCCCCATCTGTGTCCCTTGCCACACAAAGCACTGCCCATATTTAGAGACAACATTCCTCTTCCCTCGTTGCACACAGAACTGCATTCATGTAAAGCAAGTAAACATTGTTGGTGATTGAACAATTAATGTCTAATTATTCAAATCAACTGTTTACTGTCAAAAATTACTGCACACAACTGTGATACAATAGCCTTTTGTGATGTATAGTAACACAGCTGCTCATGGCAGCTGTAACACCCTATCCCAGTGTGCCATTTGCAGCTGAGCATCACCACCTCCTCCTGCTCCAGGTGGTCTCACTAGGGCTCGTGTCCTGAGTTGTGATCCTGCAGACACCTCTGTGCCTGATCCAAAGCCCATTTTGGTCAGCAGGAGTTTTCCCATTCAGTTCAATATGTTTTGAGATGGGGATAGAGGGAGCAGAGCATTGTTGGTTCTGTTATTTCCAGGATCCATTTATTTATTTATTTATGACCTCATTGATGCTTATAAATATATAAGAGGTGAGTGCCAGGAGTCTGAAGCCAGCCTCTTCTCGGTGATGCCCAGGGACAGGACAAGGGGCAGTGAGTGGAAGCTGAGGCACAGGAGGTTCCATGTGAACCTGAGGAAGAATTTTTTTCCCTTTGAAAGTGACAGAGCACTGGAACAGGCTGCCCCGGGGGGTTGTGGAGTCTGTCTCTGGAGATCTTCAAGAACTGTCTGGATGTATTCCAGTATGATCTGCTCTGGGTGATCCTGCTCTGGCAGGTGGCTGGGCCAGATGAGCTTTCGAGGTCCCTTCCAGCCCCTGACGTTTTATGATTGTGTGATTAGACAAAAGTCTCATGCAGCAGCTGAGGTTAAACCAAGCTATCAAGGAGTAGAGAAAGACAAATATTTGGTATCCACAGGCTGAAGCAAGTTTATGAAGAGTTTCAGTTTGTTTTTCATGAACTGCTTCTCTGTGAAAGGAGCTTGTTCTAACAAGATTCTAAGAACCAAAACAAGATCCCAAATGAAGGCAAACATGCTTTACTTCATACAGAATGACAAAACAGAGTTTCAGTTCCCTTCTGAGTGCTTGTGTGGCAGAACCACTTAAAAGAGGGATGAGGTTATCAAAGACATACAAGTGGCTGGCAGAAAGGGCTGTTGCTGACCCTGTCCACAGGTTTCTTGTAGGGACAGAACTGTTCATTTTGCTGCCCTGATGTGCAAATGGCAACCTAAGCAAATGGCTCAGACATTCTTTATCTTCTTCTGGGGCACGACTGAAGCTTAAGCACTCAGTATGGAAATATATGGCTTTTAATCACAAAGGACCCACTGGGCAAAGCCTTTGGCTATTGTACTGTTGAGGTTTTTTAGCATCCATCCCAGCTATAGCTGTTTCCTTCTTGTGTTTGTTCCACAAGCAGATGTTGCTATGAGGAGAAGAGTCAGCAATGACTGATGTGGAGCCTGTGGTCACAGATTTTGCAGCATCAGGACGGTCAGGCCGCCGGAATGCCTTACCAGACATCCTGGGTTCTCCTGCTGGTGCTGGGACTTCAGACCTGCCACACAAACTGGCTGAGCTCTCCCTTTCAGAAGGTAAAGGCTGCACATTCAAGAAATGGACATTTTTATGCAGTTGCCCTTTGCTTTCCCCATAAGACGTGTGCCATTATACACATGTCAATACTAATGTTTCCTTCTTCCTTTAGGAATAAATTCAACCTTCCAAAGGATTTAGCACTTTCACCTCCCAATGAGACAAGGCAGTTTTAACCCAGACTAAATCTGCCATATCCACCCATAGAATAAGTGTGCAGCAGTCTGTGGAAAGGTGCTGTGAACTGAATTCCACTTCCCCTCAGGAGAGCAAACAGAGTTTTTTGGGGGAGCTCGAGAAGCTTGGAAAGTTATCACTCCAGCTCTGAATTAGGGGCTGCTGCTGCACTGAGATAACTTAGCACAAGACAGCAAGCTGTGCTACTAATCCAATTACAGCTGTCCTAACTCAGGCATGTAAGCTGAGTAGGGTTTACAGTGATTTACTTCTGCTGGTAGGCTTTGGACTTTGCTCTCTGAGACTAGCATCACGTTTTGCCACATCCTTTAATTTGCTAAGGTGCTGCTGGTGGTTTAGCACAGGTCTAATCAACATCAGCTTTGCATTTCAGTTCTTTTTACTCTCAGGAGCATTCTCAGATTCAAGACGATCTGAACATGTGGCTATATAAAATAGGCCTTTTGGGTTTTTTTTCTACTCTGAAGGGCTCAGTGAAGATTATGGGAAAAGGTGAGGAGGACTCTGTCCATCTTGCTTCAGATTCAACTGATGCTCTTTGGAGCACACATTTCCTCTCTTTCTAAAATGCTGTCAGCTGCTGCCATAGTGAAAGGTCAGGAGCAGGATGTGCTAATAGCTTTTGTCTGACTTGGAAGAGAAATTGCTTTATGGATATACAAGGATCATAGCTGTGCAATACAAATGTCTGTGTACACCCCAAGCTGCACCAAATTAATGTTCTCATGAGATGGACAGGAGAGATTTTGGCAGCAGCTGTTTGTCTCAGAGCACAGCTTTGAAACAAAGACCTCTCCTGTCCAATCATGCTCTGCTGCTGCCTAAGTTTTGAAAGGTTGAGACTTTTCCACAGGTGATCTGGTGAGAGGCCATCCTGGTATCATGTAAATCTGTTGATTGATCTTGTGGGTGATCCAAAGATGGGAGAGAAGTTTGAGACCAAAGAGGCTATGCTGGTCTCCCACATTGGCCTTTCTCTTCATCTAATGCCCACACACACTGGGGAGCTTTTACCTGTATTGGTCATGTAAGCATTCAGCTCAAACCTAGGAGTGAACTTCCACACCAGAGTAACAATAAATCCCCTCACCTTGTGGAGACAGAAGGAGTTCTCCTTGGCAAAGCAGGTCAGCCAGATAACTGACATGCCCATGAACTGTAGTGTTACCAACCTGAAGCCAAGCAATGCTCAGAGGAGTGCAATATTCAAATGACTGCAAGCTGCCAGTGTGGTACCCATCCACAAGAAGGGCCAGAAAGAGGAAGCAGGAAATTCCAGACCTGTCAGCCTGACCTCAGTGCCAGGCAAGGGTATGGAACAGGTCACCTTGAGTGCCATCACACAGCACCTACAGCATGGCCAAGGGATCAGGCCCAGCCAGCATGGGTTTAGGAAGGGCAGGTCCTGCCTGACCAACCTGATCTCCTTTTATGCTCAGGTTACCCTCCTGGTGAGTGCAGAGCAGCCTGTGGATGTAGTCTACCTGGACTGCAGCAAAGCCTTTGGCACTGTCTGCCACAACAACCTCCTGGCCAAGCTGGCAGCTCCTGGCTTGGACAGATTCACTCTGATATGGGTCAAGAACTGGCTGGAGGGCTGGGCTCAGAGATTGATGATGAATGGTGCCATATCCAGTTGGCAGCTGTCACCAGTGGTGTGCCCCAGGGATCAGTGCTGGGCCTGGGCCTGTTCAATGTCTTTATTGATGATCTGGACCAGGGGAT
>VWZE01021929.1:3759-22877 GCA_013396675.1 Eubucco bourcierii | reverse complement strand
CATTGTGGAGAGGCTGCTGCTGGCCTCTGCTCACAGGTAACTGGAGACAGAACAAGGGGGAATGGCCTCAAGCTGAGGATGGGGAGGTTTAGACTGGACATCAGGAAAACTTTTTTCACAGAGGGAGTGGTCAGGGCCTGGAGTGAGCTGCCCAGGGAGGTCCACTTAATGAGGAATCTGGTAAATCTCAGTAGCCTACTTTTGGTTCTCCTTCTTCTGTACATCAGATTGTGTCAGGCAAGGAATTCTCAGGCACTGGAATGAGCTGCCCAGGGAGGTGCTGGAGTCACCAAGCCTGGGTGTGTTTAAGGCTCATTTGGACGTGGTGCTTGGGGCTCTGGTTTAAGATGAATCATGTAGAGTAGTGTTCTAGGTTGGACTTGGTGATCCTAAGGGGCTTTGCCAACCTGGATATTACTGTGATTCTGTGATCTTTGGATAGTGTTAGTATCACAAAGCTTTTTTCCCCTGCCAAGGCTCAGTTGGGAAGGTCTGGACCTCAAGTCAGCCGTGTGGTGGTGATGCAGAGCAGGCTGCTGTGCAGGATGTCCTGGGGCTTGTAAGATCAATTCAGCTTTGCTCAGCTGTGTCGACAGCGACTATCTGAAGGAGCTGACATGGCTCAGCTTGATAGGTTGAAGAAATTTAACTGCTTTGATAAGGTTAAAGGGGGAATCCAGGCAAGAAGGGAAAACAAAACAAAACACAAGCTCAGAAGCTTGGCTGCACACCGCTGATGGCTGACAGCACAAGCAGTGCAAATTACCTTTCCTCCAGACAAAAAGCCTTAACAAACCCTGTGTTAAAAGGGAATCACTTGGTCTCTGCAATCTTGCTTGCTGTCTCTGGTGTCAGGCAGTGACACCAACAAAACCAATTGAGTTGCTGCTCCTCTCTGTACCATAAGGCCTGTCAGTGTTGTGGTGCTGAGAGCTTCAGAAGAAGAGGTTGCCTCCAAAATGCAGAACTGCACCCTGAATGCAAACCTTCCTGCTGGAGAAGAGCTTCCCACAGAGAGTGGTTGGCATTGGAATGGGCTGCCCAGGGAGGTGGTGGAGTGCCCATCCCTGGAGGTGTTGAAGCAAAGCCTGGTTGGGGCACTTAGTGCCATGGTCTGGTTGATTGGCTGGGGCTGGGTGCTAGGTTGGGCTGGAGGAGCTTGGAGATCTCTTCTAACCTGGGTGATTCTGTGATTCTATGAACTCAGCAGGTACACAGTGAGCTTTTAAAATACTTTTTGGGTTTTTTTCTTTGTGGAGGAACTAAAGAAGTGCCCTATTACTAACACCTGATAGAGCTTTAGGGTCAAATTGGCAGCCCACTTATGTCAGTGCAAAGCTCTTCGTGCTAAGACCTTTGATAAACTGGTTCCAAACCCCTTATTGTGTGCACACAGTTGAGCTCTGCACTGAAGTGTTTTCTGGACTGTATTAGTCCATCAGGTTATTGACTCTTGCTTCCTAACTGGAAGCTAGTTATTTTCTGAACAATTTCATACAGTACTGCTCTTGAAAGGACTTTTGTCTACTTTACTGCCTTAACCAAAAGAAACCATTCCACAAGTTTGCCATCAGCAGCCATCAGTGCAACATACACACCACAGGCACTAGTAGGCATCTCCAGTTACATGAACTAACTCTCCAGAATCACTGAATCACAGAATGCTTTGGCCTGGAAGGGACCTCTGAAGATCATCCAGTCCAACCCCCTCTGCAGTCAGCAGGGACATCCCCAACCAGATCAGGTTGCCCAGAGCCCTTTCAAGCCTCACTTGCAATAGCTCCAGGGACAGGGCTCAAACCACCTCTCTGAACAACCTGTTTCAGTGTTCCACTACCTTCATGGTAAAGAACTTGTTCCTCACATCCAATCTAAATCTGCTCTGCTCTACTTTGAAGCCATTGCCCTTGTCCTGTCCCTGCAGGCCTTTGCAAGCAGTCCCTCTGCAACCTTCTTGTAGCCCTCTTCAGGTACTGGTAGGCTGCTCTTAGGTCTCCCCAGAGCCTCGTCTTCTCCAGGCTGAACAAGCCCAGCTGCCTCAGCCACATACCACTTTGTGTCCCCACAATACTCACACCAACCTGCTCTCCAAACTTCTAGCAAAACCATCCCAGCCTTTCCTCATCACACATATGGTCCAGTCCCATAATCATCCTCACAGCTTCCATTGGACTCTGTCCTAGTTGCCTGTCCCTCTGGAACTGGGCAGCCCAGATCTGGACCCAAGACTTCCAGATGTGGCCTCACTAGGGTAGAGTAGAGGCAGAGAAGAACCTCCCTTGAGGTAACTCCTTTGTAGAAGCAAGTTTTATTGTGCAGCTGCTAGACTCAGCAGAGGTGGCTGAGTGTGAGGCCAAGCAGATTGTTGGTAAAACACAGACAGGTCACACTCCATCAAATCAGGAGATACCAACTCTGCACCTGTAGACATGGTTAGACCCAACACAGTTCTGCAATGCCACAGACAAGTGGATGAGTCAAGTGGTGTCCCAGCAGACTCTTTTTGTAAGGTGTCCCTCCACTTCAGCTCTCTTTGTTTGAAAAAATCCCAGCTCCCCCAGTCTGTCTTCATAGCAGAGGTTTCTCTATTCTCTGTTTTCACCAAAACCTCTCTCCTTTGGGCTGTTTCAAGATTTTGTGGTCTGCAAAGACTCATAAGAAAAGAAACCATGAAGAATCTGATGCCTAGCACAGGCCAGGTTGACCTTTGTGAGACCTGATTCTTATTCACAGACTCACAGACACATGAAGGTTGGCAAAGCCCCTCAGGATTACCAAGTCCAACCTAGAACACTACTCTACATGATTCACCTTAAACCAGAGTCCCAAGCACCACGTCCAAATGAGCCTTAAACACACCCAGGCTTGGTGACTCCAGCACCTCCCTGGGCAGCTCATTCCAGTGCCTGAGAATTCCTTGCCTGACACAATCTGATGTACAGAAGATGGAGAACAAAATGTAGGATACTGAGATTTACAAGATTCCTCATTAAGTGGGAAACACAGATAGGGATCTAATCAGCTGGTAAAACAAAGATCAATTGAGTGTTATAGGGGGTGAGGCTGAGAAAACAGCGCTAGAAGTGCCTCAAGATAGGCAGAAGTCATTTTTCAGGAGCTCTGGGTAAGATCATGGAGGTGTAACCTGGCTTGGAGTAGCTAGCACAGGACTGTGGGCAGTGCAATACCTCCTGGAGAGCAAAAATGATGAAAACTTAGCCCTCTTGGATTGGAATGGACAAAATCACATGGAAAAAGGATTGTCAGAGATTGAGGGATACATTATGTGCTAAGCTATTTGAAACAGACCAGTGGTGTGAAAACCCTCCTGGCTCTAACAACCCAAGCAACTGAAAACGTAGATGATTAAGTCCTAAGAGAAGGGAAAAAAAAAGTCCTCAGCAAAGTGAGGCAAAACTATGAATTGGAACTAAAATGCATGGGATCATACAGTGCTGTTTTGTTCAGCATTCTGTTTCCAGAAGCAGGCAAATCAGTGACATTTCAGAGTTAGGATAAGATGCCATTAGTCATGCTGGTGTGTAATTTGGAAGGGAGGCTCTTTCCCTGATGCAAGGATTTCACACAGTGTTTTACACTAAACTCTCAGGCTAAATGCAGGAGTCATGGTGCACACATCCAGCCTGTTCAGGCTAACTTGGGTGAAAAGCTTTGCTCCTTTTCTGGCTTAGAGAATGTTGCTTGTTGCTGTCTTTCCATGGGCACCATGGTGCAGGAGGAAAGGCAAAGATCAGTCCATTCACTTACAAGTTTGCTGGTGATACAAAACTGGGAAGGTAAGGTTGGCAATCCAACAGGCTGTGCTGCCATCCAGCAAGATTTGGGTAATTCCTGGCCTGTATCAGGAATAGTGTGGCCAGCAGGACCAAGAAAGTCATTCCTCCTCTGTACTCAGCACTGGCCAGACCACACCTTGAGTGCTGTGTCCAATTCTGGGCCCCTCCATTTAAGAAAGATGTTGAGGTATGGAAGGTGCCCAGAGAAGGGCAGCAAGGCTGGGGAGGAGCCTGGAGCACAGCCCTGTGAGGAGAGGCTGAGGGAGCTGGGGGTGTGCAGCCTGCAGAAGAGGAGGCTCAGGGGTGATCAGGTGGAGTTGGTCTCTTCTCCCAGGCATCCCTTTACTCAGCATCCCTCATGGTCTGGCACATTCCTTTTCTGAACTCTTCCAGACAATAGTTAACCTCTCTTCCCATGAGGAATATTGGTCCTTTATGCTGGAGCACTGCAAATTTCTAGGCAGAAATATCTTTTTCCAGACCAAGCCATATTCTAGGCTGCATCAAGAAGCCTGCAGAAGAGGAGGCTCAGGACAGACCTCATTGCACACTACAACTACCTGAAGGGAGGTTGTAGCCAGCTGGGTTTGGGCTCTGCTGCCAGGCACCCAGGGACAGAACAAGAGGACACAGCCTCAAGCTGTGCCAGGACAGGTTCAGGATGGATGTTAAGAAGAAGTTCTTCCCAGCAAGAGTGATTGGCATTGAAATGGGCTGCCTGGGGAGGTGGTGGAGTGCCCATCCCTGGAGGTGTTTAGGAGGAGGCTGCCTGAGGCACTTAATGCCATGGTTTAGTTAATTAGGAGGTGTTAGGTGCTAGGTTGGACTTGGTGATCTCGGAGGTCTTTTCCAACCTGATTGATTCTGTGGTTTCCCAACCAAACCAATGCTGTGCTTTCAGGAGTAAGCCCAAGATGCTTACCTTGACATGGTGCTTTCCTCAGATCCTAATCCTCCTCCCAGGTTACATCAGTGTTTTGAGTAGATGATTGTAAGAGTGTCTTGAGCTTCCCAGTGCAGCTGTTGTCTCCTCAGCCGATGCAGCACACCTCTGCAGGCTGCCAAACTGCCATTTAAAGAGGCTTCAGCTACATGTGTACCTACAGGCACCAAAGAGCTTTATGAAAACTCTGGGTTGTTGCATGTCAGATAATATATCCAGGAGGGAAACAACATGAAAAGATTGCTTAAATGATCAAAACAGAAGTGATGAATAACGACACGACACTGAGAATTTCTGAGCATTGAGCCAGGAACAAAGCACACTTCACAGCCCTCCTCCAACAGGCTGGCAGGCAAACAAAGCAAGTCACAGACAAGGAGCACAGGCAGGTCGACTTTCTCCCAGTTCCTATCCTTTCCCTGCTAGTCTGAAGAGTGAGTTGCATAATAGCTTCAATGAACTGTTAGCATTTTAATTATTTAAAAGGTCGTCAGTGGGTGGCAGAGCTTTGGTGAAAGCTGGAGAAGAGTTTCGAAATCTAACAGGAGAGACAGGAACAGACTACAGGCAAACATCAAAGAGAGCTGAAGTGGAGGGACACCTTACAAAAAAGAGTCTGCTGGGACACCACTTGACTCATCCACTTGTCTGTGGCATTGCAGAACTGTGTTGGGTCTAACCATGTCTACAGGTGCAGAGTTGGTATCTCCTGATTTGATGGAGTGTGACCTGTTTGTATTTTACCAACAATCTGCTTGGCCTCACACTCAGCCACCTCTGCTGAGTCTAGCAGTTGCACAATAAAACTTGCTTCTACAAAGGAGTTACCTCAAGGGAGGTTCTCCTCTGCCTCTACTCTACCCTAGTGAGGCCACATCTGGAAGTCTTGGGTCCAGATCTGGGCTGCCCAGTTCCAGAGGGACAGGCAACTAGGACAGAGTCCAATGGAAGCTGTGAGGATGATTATGGGACTGGACCATGTGTGTGATGAGGAAAGGCTGGGATGGTTTTGCTAGAAGTTTGGAGAGCAGGTTGGTGTGAGTATTGTGGGGACACAAAGTGGTATGTGGCTGAGGCAGCTGGGCTTGTTCAGCCTGGAGAAGACGAGGCTCTGGGGAGACCTAAGAGCAGCCTACCAGTACCTGAAGAGGGCTACAAGAAGGTTGCAGAGGGACTGCTTGCAAAGGCCTGCAGGGACAGGACAAGGGCAATGGCTTCAAAGTAGAGCAGAGCAGATTTAGATTGGATGTGAGGAACAAGTTCTTTACCATGAAGGTAGTGGAACACTGAAACAGGTTGTTCAGAGAGGTGGTTTGAGCCCTGTCCCTGGAGCTATTGCAAGTGAGGCTTGAAAGGGCTCTGGGCAACCTGATCTGGTTGGGGATGTCCCTGCTGACTGCAGAGGGGGTTGGACTGGATGATCTTCAGAGGTCCCTTCCAGGCCAGCCTATTCTAAAAAATATAAAGTGAGGAAAGGCTGCAAATGTCAGCAGAATGGAGTGATGAGAGATGAGGCACTGGGATTTGGTGGGGAATTTAATGAGAAATAAAGGGAAAATACATTTGTTTGTTGTATACATCTGGGTTGATCTATGTTGAGCATCCACATCTTATGCTCCAAAAATGTATCCTGCCATTAGATTAAAAAATTGCAGGGAAGGCCAGAGAGGTTTTGCTCTTTCACTCTGTTTCTCATTAAATGGCTCATTAGAAGCTGCAAGAGGAGGACAGAGGAATTTGTCTGCTTACAACTCATGTATGTCTTAATCCTTCTACCACAGAGCATTGTGGCCAAGGTCTCAAGAAAATGTCTTTTTGAAGGTGAAGCTGCCTTCCTTACAATGAAATTTAAAACTGGTGATGACCTCCTTCCATTCTCTCTCTGCTAAGCAATCTCTCTCAGCTCAGCAGGGTCAGCGTGGTCATATTTCTCAGGCTGGAGGAGGAAGCTTTGGTGTGCATAGATTTTCTGCTGTCAGAAATGAAAACCTTGACCCCATATCCAGCCTGCAGAGCAGGTGCTTTATGTGGCTCACCTCACCCCCCTCAGCCTGCACAACACGGTAGTGCACCACAGCTTCTTCCCAGCTAGGCATTTTTTTTTCCCCAGTGAAATCAGGCCAAAGAAAAGTGTACACCCCTGGGGTTCTTTCTGACGTGTGTGGCCAGCACACAGCATGGCACAGAGCTAACAGGCAGTGAGTGCAGCCTGCACTGCAGCTGTGCCACTCTGGCTTTGGAGGTTTTCCTCAGCACAGGAAGGACATGGAAGTGTTGGAGTGGGTCCAGAGGAGGCCACCAAGATGCTCAGAGGGCTGCAGCAGCTCTGCTATGAGAACAGACTGAGAGAGTTGGGGCTCTGCAGCCTGGAGAAGAGAAGGATTCCAGGAGACCTTAGAGTAGCCTTCCAGGATCTGAAGGGGGCTACAGGAAGGCTGGGGAGGGACTATTGACAAGGTCTTGCAATGTCAGGACAAGGGGAATGGGTTTGAAGTGGCAGAGGGGAGATTGAAAGTGGATGTTAGGAGGAAGTTGTTTGCAGTGAGGGTAGTGAGACACTGGCACAGGTTGCCCAGGGAGGTTGTGGCTGCTCCCTCCCTGGAGGTGTTCAAGACCAGGTTGGATGAGGCCTTGAGTGAGTTGTGCTAGTGGGAGGTGTCCCTGCCTATGGCAGGGGGGTGGAACTGGATGACCCTTGAGGTCCCTTCCAACTTTACCATTCTGTGATTCTGTGATTCTATGATTTTGCAGCTCTGCTGATGCAGCTTTGCTATTTCAAGATGAAGGTGCACTTTGTGTCTGCACCCCTTGCTGCCTACCAGTTCAGACCCTGGGCACACTTGTTTTGCAGCAATTTGATCTGATTCACCTGAAGCAACTGTTCCAGAAGTTAAAACAGAAATCTTCTCTTGTAAGCTGTGATGAGTGCCCTGTGCCTGCACAGAGACCATCCTGTACATGCATATACATTCCTTACCTTCCTGCTCTGGAAGCTGTACCAGCTCTACTCAGGCACAAAGCTCCTTGGTCTCCTTACTCTGCAGCCTAATGTTACATGGAGGGTAGGAGTTCATCCTGCATCTCACAGCCCACTAGAACATGGAACCATTGGAGCCAGTCCAGAGGAGGCCACCAAGGTGCTCAGAGGGCTGCAGCAGCTCTGCTGTTAGGACAGGCTGAGAAAGTTGGGGCTCTGCAGGTTGGAGAAGACAAGGCTTCCAGGAGACCTTGGAGTGGCCTTCCAGGATCTGAAGGGGGCTACAGGAAGGCTGGGGAGGGACTATTGACAAGGGCTTGTCATGACTAGACAAGGACTGGCAGAGGGGAGATTGGAACTGGATGTTAGGAGGAAGTTGTTTGCAGTGAGGGTGGTGAGACACTGACAGAGGTTGCCCAGGGAGGTGTTCAGGGCCAGGCTGGTCAGAAACCTGGCCAGGCCTTGAGCAACCTGTTCTACTGGGAGGTGTCCCTGCCTATGGTGGGAGGTTGGAACTGGCTGAGCTTTGAGGTCTCTTCCAACCTAAACCATTCTATGATTCTAATAAGACAATAGATGAAGGACAGGACATATTTCCCACCTTTTACCAGTAACCACAGGATGCAGGATTTGAGGTGGGGTCTCACAAGGGGAGAGTAAAGGGCAAGAATCACCTTGACCTGCTCTCACATTCCTCTTCACAGAATCACAGAATTAACCAGGTTGGAAAAGACCTCTGAGATCACCGAGTCCAACCTATCACCTAACACTTTCTAATTAACTAACCCATGGCACTAAGTGCCTCATGCAGCCTCCTCTTAAACACCTCCAGGGATGGGGACTCCACCACCTCCCTGGGCAGCCCATTCCAATGCCAATCACTCTCTCTGTCAAAAACTTCTTCCTAACATCCATCCTGAACCTACCCTGGCACAGCTTGAGGCTGTGTCCTCTTGTTCTGTCCCTGGGTGCCTGGCAGAAGAGCCCAACCCCAGCTGGCTACAACCTCCCTTCAGGTAGCTGTAGTGTGCAATGAGGTCTGTCCTGAGCCTCCTCTTCTGCAGGCTTCTTGATGCAGCCTAGGATATGGCTTAGTCTGGAGAAAGAGATTACTGCCTAGAAATTTGCAGTGCTTGAATCCCTGCTCCAGCATAAAGGACCAATATTCCTCATTGGAAGACAGGTTAACTATTGTCTGGAAAAGTTCAGAAAAGGAATGTGCCAGGCCATGAGGGATGCTGAGAGGTGGAATGGCATTGAATAATTGCATGGTTGTTGTACTTTTGCAAAAAGCAATAAAAAGTAGGCACACTCACCAAGGAACATGCCTTGAGGACCTTCTCTGTAATAGAGATAATTAGGAAAAAGTAGGAAGGAAGGAAATTAATGACTGATCAATTAGCCTGCACATTATTATCAAAATGAATTACTTAAACCAAGGTCTCACTCATTGCAGCAGCTGCTGGTAATAACTGGTTGATACTCAGCTTGCTGAAGACATGGGAGGGCTTTGGAGCAATCAGCACCTGAAGGAATTTAGTGGTGGGCTGGGTGAAGGTGACAGAGCTAACTGCAACCAACAGCTTGGGGCATGGTAATGACTTCTAGGGCATATGGCTCCCAAAGCACAGCAGGTCCCAGCTCAGCTTCATGCTCATAGATTCATAGAATGGTTTGAATTGGAAGGGACCTTACCAATCCTCTAGCTTCAAGCCCCTTGCCATGGGCAGGGACAGGTTGCTCAAAGCTTCACCCAGCCTGGTCTTGAACACTTCCAGGGATAGAATCATAGAATTATAGAATGGTAAGGTTGGAAGGGACCTCAAGGATCAGCCAGTTCCAACCCCCTGCCATAGGCAGGGACACCTCCCACTAGCACAGCCCCCTCACGGCCGCATCCAGCCGGGCCTTGAACCCCTCCAGGGAGGGAGCAGCCACAACCTCCCTGGGCAACCTGTGCCAGTGTCTCACCACCCTCACTGTAAAGAACTTCCTCCTAACATCCACTTTCAATCTCCCCTCTGCCACTTCAAACCCATTGCCCCTTGTCCTGTCATTGCAAGCCCTTGTCAATAGTCCCTCCCCAGCCTTCCTGGAGCCCCATTCAGATCCTGGAAGGCTACTATCAGGTCTCCTGGAATCCTTCTCTTCTCCAGGCTGCAGAGCTCCAACTCTCTCAGTCTGTCCTCACAGCAGAGTTGCTGCAGCCCTCTGATCATTTTCATGGCCTCCTCTGGACTGGCTCCAACACTTCCATGTCCTTCCTGTGCTGAGGGCTCCAGAACTGCACACAGGACTGCAGGTGGGGTCTGAGGAGAGCAGAGCAAAGGGGCACAATCCCCTCCCTTGCCCTGCTGCCCACACTGCTCTTGCTGCAGCCCAGGACTTGGTTGGCTGTCCACAACAACTGTAGATGAGGCATCCACAACTTGTCTGGACAACCTCTTTCAGTGTCTCTCCACCTTCATAGCAAAGAACTTCTTCCTAATGCTCAATCTTAATCCCTCCTGGTTTAGTTTCAGGCCATTGCTCCTTGTCCTTTCATCACAGGCCCTTATGAGAAGTGTCTCTCCAGCTCTCTTGCAGATGCCCATCAGGTAGTGGAAGGCTGCTATAAGCTCTGTCTGGAGCCTTCTCTCCACCAGACCGAACAGACCAAACTCCCTCAGCCTGTCCTTGTAGAATAGGTGCTGCAGCCCTTGGGTCCTCTTGTGGCCTCCTGAACCCTCTCCAACAGATCCATGTCCTTCTTGTGTTGGGGGGCTCCAGAGCTGGCTGACTGCATGGATGACTCCAGGTGGAGTCTCACAACAGCAGAGCAGAGAGGGTAGAATGACCTCCCTTGACCTGCTGGCCACACATCTTTTGATGTGGTCTTCTGCCTGTCATCTAGCTTTGCTGGAGCACTTCAGGGGACACATGGTCTTGAGGCATTATTTCAGTTTCCAAGTCTGCTTGGGAGGCAAAATTAAGGCCTGTTGGTTTTCACTTTTGTCTCTAAGCAACACTTCCATCTGCAAAGCATCTTCATACTTCACTGGCTGCGAAGGTCTGAGCACTGAAAAGCTATTTTTAGCCTTCTTCTGTGTAAAATAAACTTCTTTGAGAAGTCTGCTTAATCACATGGGGAATGTAGAAGAGAAATACAAGTTTTGGGGATTGCAACCTGACTGCCCTAGCACAGAGCCTTTTCTCCTGAAAAATTTCAGCTGGCTGTATATTTCAACCAGGAGTTTGGTGCTGTAAGAGGTAAAGCAATTGGTAGAAAAGGAAGATGCTGTAAGATTCAGAATTTCTGGCCACTGGGACATCAGTGCTTTGTCCCTAGCCTAGCTGTGGACTGGCTTTGAACAGGTCTTGGAGACTTGGCTGTCCACCTTTACTGGGATTTCAGTGGCATTTTGGTGTTTAACAATGCTTTGAGCTCTACCAAATGAAATATTATAAAGGGGTGACACATTTGTTCATAGACTCATAGAATCATAGAATGGTAAGGTTGGAAGGGACCTCAAGGATCAGCCAGTTCCAACCCCCTGCCATAGGCAGGGACACCTCCCACTAGCACAGGTCACTCGAGGCCTCATCCAACCTGGCCTTGAACACCTCCAGGGAGGGAGCAGCCACAACCTCCCTGGGCAACCTGTGCCAGTGTCTCACCAACCTCACTGCAAACAACTTCCTCCTAACATCCACTTTCAAGCTCCCCTCTGCCACTTCAAACCCATTGCCCCTTGTCCTGGCATTGCAAGCCCTTGTCAATAGTCCCTTCCCAGCCTTCCTGTAGCCCCCTTCAGATACTGGATGGCCAGTCTAAGGTCTCCTAGAAGCCTTCTCTTCTCCAGGCTGCAGAGCCCCAACTCTCTCAGCCTATCCTCACAGCAGAGCTGCTGCAGCCCTCTGAGCATCTTCATGGCCTCCTCTGGACCCGCTCCAACATTTCCATGTCCTTACTGTGCTGGGAGCTCCAGAACTGCGCACAGGACTCCAGGTGGGATAACGACTTTTAGTCTTGTAGTTTTATCAGTAAAGCCTACTTAAGAAGGTTTTGGTTTTGTTTTTTTTTTCCATTGTACTTGGAAACTTTTGATGTAAAAGGTCTGGGACTCCAGAGAACAGAAATGAAGACCAGAAGTATGTGTGTAAGAGAGAGCCAAAACCTCTACTTGTAAGTGAGGGCCAAAATCTCTACTGGTCTGCTGTCCTAGG
The DNA here is from genome assembly GCA_013396675.1 of Eubucco bourcierii. Taxonomy (NCBI): domain Eukaryota; kingdom Metazoa; phylum Chordata; class Aves; order Piciformes; family Ramphastidae; genus Eubucco; species Eubucco bourcierii. The sequence continues at coordinate 10,954 of VWZE01021929.1, read as the reverse complement.
TGGCAGCTCCTGGTTTGTCCTGGCATGTGACTGCTTGCAAATGTGCTAACAGAAGATGTTACAGAGAAAGCTTTAATTCTGGTTTGGACTATTTTTCACCTTTCCCTTTGGTCACAATAAGTTTCCTTTGACTAACAGAGCAGGAGAGGACTCAGAGTGCAAATGAATAATACACAGTGCTGGGTCTGCCAGAGAGGAAAGTCAGCTTCTTTACCTTCAGCCTAAAAGGTTTTCCATCTACACAAACACACCAATACCATCTCCAGAGTAAGAGAAAAAGAAATATAGAGCAATTTGCTGCTTCCCCCCAACCACCTTTATTTAATTTTCCTTCTTTTTCAGCCGCTCCAGGAGAATTTTCTCTCTTATTCACAAGACTCCAGGGTGTCCTCTCATACATCTCTGTGAATGATTCAGGCCAGTAAGAAAAATTAAATTTAAAAGTAGAAAACTAACCTTCTGGTAATACCTACCCAATATGGTAGTGACTCTGTTCAGCTGACTGTTGCAAAGAGTGAGGAGAGGAGGAAAATCTCCTCCTTCTTGGAGGCAGTCAGCAGTCAGTATCAGTATCACAGTATCACAGTATCACCAGATCACCTCAAAGCTCATCAAGTCCAACCCATTCCCACAGCCCTCAAGACCAGACCATGGCACCAAGTGCCACGTCCAAACCTGCCTTGAACACCTCCAGGGACGCTGACTCCACCACCTCCCTGGGCAGCCCATTCCAGCAGGCAATGACTCTCTCAGGCAAGAACTTTCTCCTCACCTCCAGCCTAAACTTCCCCTGGCACAGCTTCAGACTGTGTCCTCTTGTTCTGGTGCTGCTTGCCTGAGAGAAGAAAGCAACCTCCTCCTGGCTACAAGCACCCTTCAGGTAGCTGGAGACAGCAAGAAGGTCTCCCCTGAGCCTCCTCTTCTCCAGGCTAACCAATCCCAGCTCCCTCAGCCTCTCTCCATAGGGCTGTGCTCCAGGCCTCTCCCCAGCCTCGTTGCCTTTCTCTGGACACACTCAAGCACCTCAATGTCCTTCTTCAATTGAGGGGCCCAGAACTGGACACAGGACTCAAGATGTGGCCTAAGCAGTGCAGAGTACAGGGGGAGAATGAGCTCCCTGATTTCATATAATAGCCAAAGTTTTTAGGAAACTCCTTTATTTCATAGAGCCATAGAATGGTCTGGGTTAGACCCAAAGTCCAACCCCATCTGAAGTCAGCAAAGGCATCCTCAACTAGATCAGGTTAGTGAGAGCCCAGTTGAGCCTTGCACTGGGCAACAGCCCCAGGCAACACTACAGGCTTGGGGCAGTGTGGCTGGAAAGCTGCTGGCAGAAAGAGACCTGGGGGCTCTAACTGACAAGCAGCTGAACATGAGTTGATACCCAGGTGGCAAAGAAAGCCAAAAGCATCCTGGTTGGGATTGGAAATGCTGTGTCCAGCAGGAGCACGGAGGGGATTGTCCCCTTGGACTCTGCCCTGATGAGGCCACAGCTTGAGTGTTGTGTTCAGTTTTGGGCACCTCAATGTAAGAGGGATGTGGAGGTGCTGGAGCCAGTGCAGAGGAGGGCATGGAGAATAAATCTGATGAAGAATGACTGAAGGATCTGGAGATGGTTAGTGTGAAAAAGAGGAATCTGAGGGCAGATCTCATCACTGTCTACAGATACCTGAAAGGACCTTGTGGAGAGGTTGCTGCTGGTCTCTTCTCATAGGTAATCATTGACAGAACAAGAGGGAACAGACTCAAGCTGTTATTGGTTAGGTTTAGACTGGACATTAGGAAATTTTTTTTTCCCAGCAAGAGTGGTCAAGCACTGGAATGAGCTGCCCAGGGAGGTTGGTGGAGTCCCCAACCTTGGATGAGTTTAGAAGTCATTTGGATGTGGTGCTTGGGGCTATGGTTTAGAGTGCACCTTGTAGAGTAGGGACATGGGTTGGGTTTGGTGATCCTGAGGGGTTGGGTTTGGTGATCCTGAGGGGTTGGGTTTGGTGATCCTGAGGGGCTTTGCCAACTGGAACGTTTCTGTGATTCTGTGATCTCCAGGGATGGGCCCCAGGCACCTCCCTGGGCACCCTGTTCCCATGTTCCACTACTCCAATTTCAACTCTCCCAGTGTGGAACATTTGCAATGACTCAGCTGTGCAATCACAGCTAAAACTGAACCATTTCCTTCTGCCAAATTCCAGGGATAGAAATGTGCCATCACAGCTTTCCCAGCCAGTCCTACTGGTGTGTTTCTGCTGTTGCAAAAGCGTTGTGACAAGTGTCCTGGAAGCTGCTGCTCAGGATGGGGCCATTGATAAACACAGCAATTTGTGTGGAAGAGGTGATCTGAGGATACTGGGAGCCTGCAAACCCAAACTACCTCATCCATCCTAGTGCTGCAGTTGGAGCACAGATCTGAACTATGGGTGCACACTCCACTTCTCAATGCAGCACTCAGAGTGGGTTGGTGGCCCTGACACTTCTGTCTGTAAGCATTGCTGACACAGCCTGCAGCAATCTGTAACATCAGAGGATTTTTGGGCAGTCTTCGGTTAATAAACTCTTTGTTCTGTGCCACTTGTCACTAGAGCTCAATAATTTTAGTTCTACTGCTAGCAACATGAGTTGTTTTTTCCTCTTCTTTCACTGGTACAGAAAGACTGCCTACAGAAAGGTTGCTCTCATCTCTGTTCCACAACTTGTAGCTCCTTTCAGAGAAAAGTGGCTATGTGTCAAGCTAGCCACAGAATCACTTCAGCTGGGAAAAAAACCTTTTAAGATCTAGTCCAAGCAGGATGGGCATTCAACCACCTCCCCAGGTAGCCTCTTCCAGTGTTTGAGAACCCTCTCAGTCAAGAAATTGCTCTTATAAAATCATAGAATGGCTTGGCTTTGAGTCATAGTTATAGAATGGTTATTTAATGATAGGACAAGAGGCACTGGGTGGAAGTTGAGGCATAGGAAGTTTCATGTAAACATGAGGAAAATTTTTTTTTCCCTGTGAGGGTGACAGAGCCCTGGAATAGGCTGCCCAGGGAGGTTGTGGAGTCTCCCTCTCTGGAGACATTCAATACCTACCTGGATATGTTCCTGGGTGACCTGGTCTAGGTGATGCTGCTCTGGCAGGGGGGTTGGACTGGATGAGCTTTGGAGGTCAATTCCAGCCCCTGACATGCTGTGGTTCTATGAGCTGGAAGGGACCTTAAAGATCATCTAGTTCCATCCCTCTGCCATGGGCAGAGACACCTCCCACTAGACCAGCTTACTCAAAACCTCATCCAGCCCAATGTAAACCTCCCTGGTGCAGCTCAAGGCCATTTCATAGAATCATAGAATCATAGAATCATAGAATCATAGAACCATAGAATCATAGAATCATAGAATCATAGAATCATAGAATCATAGAATGTGAGGGGCTGGAAGAGACCTCGAAAGATCATCTGGTCCAAACTCCCTGCCAGAGCAGCAGCATCCAGAGCAGATCACACTGGAATGCATCCAGACAGTTCTTGAATGTCTCCAGAGAGGGAGACTCCACAATCCCCCTGGACAGCCTCTTCCAGTGCTCTGTCACCCTCACAGTGAAAAAACTTCCTCAGGTTCACATGAAACCCCCTATGCCTCAACTTTCTCCCATTGCCCCTTGTTCTGGCACTGGGCATCACTGACAAGAGGCTGGATCCATGCTTCTGACACTCACCCCTTACATATTTCTCAGCATTGCTGAGCTCACCCCTTGGTCTCCTCCTCTCCAAGCAGTACAGCCCCAGCTCCCTCAGGCTCTCCTCATAAGGAAGATGTTCAACTCCCTTAATCATTTTGTGGCTCTGTGTTGGACTCTCTCAAGCAGCTCCCTGTCCTTCTTGAGCTGAGGGGCCCAGAACTGGACACAGTTCCTCCTGTCCATGCTGCCAGCTTTTAAAGAGCAGTCAATTGGCTCAGATTCTGTTTGTGCAAGACAAGATCCATCACAACCCACTCTTAAAAGAAATCTTTATGGATGAAATGGGTTTTTTTTTGTGTGGCACCCTTTTAGCTTGCAGGCAGGAGCTTACACTTTTACAGTGCTAATTTAGGTTTGTCCTGCCATGTTTATGCTTGTCTGGCTTTCTCAATAAATTCCTTCAAGTTATGTGTGTTTTTCTTCAGGGACGGACACAGGGTACCCTGGCCACTGAAAATGTTTCTAGAAAGCATTGAGATGGATATTTATTACAAGTGAAAGTGGCTTGGGTAAAATAAGAGGCTGCCTGAATTTTTGTCCTGGTACTTTCATTGCAAACATTTCATCCTGAACCTATCTTCACTTAAAAAAAAAAAAAAATTTAAAAAAATCCTGGCTCATTTGAGACCTCTTTTCCCCATTTGGTCTAGCAGAATATAATGAATATCACCTGGACAGATGGGCAGAGTCCAAGGGGATGGCATTCAATAAATCCAAGTGCCAGGTGCTGCACTTTGGCCACAACAACCCCATGCAGAGCTACAGGCTGGGGTGGCAGTGGCTGGAGAGCAGCCAAACAGAAAGGGATCTGGGGGTGCTGATTGACACCCACCTGAACATGAGCCAGCAGTGTGCCCAGGTGGCCAAGAAGGCCAATGGCATCCTGGCCTGCATCAGCAAGAGTGTGGCCAGCAGGAGCAGGGAGCTCATTCTCCCCCTGGACTCTGCACTGCTTAGGCCACACCTTGAGTCCTGTGTCCAGTTCTGGGCCCCTCCATTGAAGAAGGACATTGAGGTGCTTGAGTGTGTCCAGAGAAGGGCAACGAGGCTGGGGAGAGGCCTGGAGCACAGCCCTATGGAGAGAGGCTGAGGGAGCTGGGATTGGTTAGCCTGGAGAAGAGGAGGCTCAGGGGAGACCTTCTTGCTGTCTACAGCTACCTGAAGGGTGGTTTTAACCAGGAGGAGGTTGCTTTCTTCTCTCAGGCAAGCAGCAGCAGAACAAGAGGACACAGTCTGAAGCTGTGCCAGGGGAAGTTTAGGCTGGAGGTGAGGAGAAAGTTGTTGCCTGAGACAGTCATTGACTGCTGGAATGGGCTGCCCAGGGAGGTGGTGGAGTCAGCGTCCCTGGAGGTGTTCAAAGCAGGTTTGGACGTGGCACTTGGTGCCATGGTCTGGTCTTGAGGGCTGTGGTGATGGGTTGGACTTGATGAGCTTTGAGGTCTCTTCCAACCCTGGTTATACTGTGAGACTGTGAATTTCTCTTAAGATGCTTTTCCTTTCTACTCTATCACAGGATGTTAGGGGTTGGAAGGGACCTTGACAGGCTGAGTTTAACACACCACACCCCACCCCCCCACACACACACACACAGAGCAGGATCACCTATGGCAGGGTCACTCAGAAACACATCCAGGTGGGGTTTGAAAGTGTCCAGAGAAGGAGACTCCACAGCCTCTCTGGGTAGCCTGCTCCATGGGGAGCAGGGAGGCTCTGCCACCTCACCATGAAAAATTTCTTCCTCATGTTCATATAGAACCTCCTCTGCTTCAGCTTGCACTCATTGCCCCTTGTCCTATCATTGGACATCACTGAGAAAATCCTGGCTCCATCCTTACATCTCTCTATCCCACCTATAATTCCCTCCTTTTTCTTTCCATATACTTGATGCTTGGGCAGGTGAGTTGGACTTGACCTCCAGAGGTGCCTTCCAACCTCTATCATTCTATGGTTTTATGACAGCTTTCCTGTTGACCTCAAGTGTGTAGCTCTTGTTGTTTTTCTTGGGTAATTCAGTCTTTGAGAAAAAGGTGGGTCTGTTGTCACCCAGTTGGCTCACCTCAGAGGAGCTCTTATGTTGAAAGCCAGCCTGCACAAGTGTTTAACTAACCTGAACTCCAGCAAGTAGTGGAGCCTGAGAAGTTTGATGTCTATACAAGCAGGAGGAGATGGAGAGCAGCTGAACTGCTGTTTCATAAATACTTGCCTAAAGGAACAAATGCTTGAACTCAGGGAAAGGATTTCTATTGATGTTTCCGAAGTTAACTACTTCCAAGACACATCAGATGATGATAATCCAGGAAATCTCTGTTTGTGTCAGTCCTACAATCCAAGGTCTTTGTTCTTGTCCATGAATGGGACTGTGTTGAGGGAACTGGGCAGGAAGACCTCCTGCAAACCGCTTTAACCTTGAAGTTGCCTGTTGGTGTATGGCAGAGGGAGGATGGAACAGCAACACCACACTTGTGCAGTTTTCAGTGCTCCTGTGGAGAGCCAGAGTCTATCACAGGTTCTGGAGTGCTGAGCCTCACTCATCTAACCTCCCACAACTGTCCAAAAGCTCAACTTCTCCATGCAGTCAGTGGAGAGGGGTGGTGATTGACAGCTCCAAAGCCAGATGTCTGAATGTATGAATAATTCTCACTGTGTACTTCTCGCTTCCTGGCTGCACAAATTTAGCCTCTGAGACTATTTCTAGCCCTAACTGGAAAGTTTGGAGGGTTGTTGTCTGAATGCATGATGTGCTACACGAGGCTAAAGCCTGTGAATAATCAGACTTGCACATTTTAAACATAAATTGAAATCAGCAGAAAAGTCCACATCAGAACAATCCCACATCCTCTGCCTTACTTCTCCTAGACATGTGGAACTTCTCTTTAGGATGAGAGGAAATGGCCTCAAGATGCACCTGAGAGGTTCAGCTTACGAAAGAGTTCAGTACAAGGTCATAAACATAGCTGAGATTTGAGCACTCAATGTGTGAGGAGATGAAGGACCAGGACTGGTTCAATTGGTAGGAAGCAGCTTCCCAACAGCAGCTTCCCAGCACCTATGGGGAGGTTACATGTGCTGGTTTGAGGCTAATTAGAATATTTTAATAGAGAAAATTACACTCTAGGCTGTGAAAGGAAAACATCATGATGTCTACTTCACTCATAGGCTTGCTGGAGAATTGTTTGGGAACACTAACCAAAACAATAGATAAGTCAGTCTCTCTCTGTCGGTTGCTGGAACAGGAGCTGCTGGTGGGATCTAGCAGCTTCTGGGCTCTGGCTCCTCTGCTGATTAATCCTCACTAACCACTTTTCTTCTAACCCCCTGGGTGATCCTCCTAATTTACCTTGCACGTAAGGCAAACCTTGGGGTAAGGCACAGGGGTGGGGAGAAGGTGGAAGGGTGGTTGGGAGCCCCTCCTGGGCTCTCTGATTTCTGGGAGGGGAGTTGTGTTTCTGTATTACCTTTTACTTGTATATTTCTGTAAATATT
>VWZE01021927.1:529256-570326 GCA_013396675.1 Eubucco bourcierii | reverse complement strand
TAAAATATTCCAATTAGCCTCAAACCAGCACAGGAGCGTAAAGCAGAGAGTTTCAAGGTACAGAATTGGGTAGGAAGGGCTTACTGGTTTCTTTGGGTATGACTGCTTAGATTCTTTACTCTCTGCTCTGGCAAGTACGGTCATCTTAAGCGAGACAGCTCCTTCTAAAATAAATTCACATTAATCATTGTTAAACCTGTCATTATGTAAAATGATCATCTTTTCATGTAGAGGATTTGCTCCTACCTTTACAGGCAAGGCTGGACTCAACCTTCCAGTTTAAGGGGATCATCTGTATTTAAAGAGCCCCGGTTGGTGATAAAGACAACAGATGTTAATAGTTGCAAATACAAACAGCTGCGGGACCTGTCCTTGAGGCAGAGTGTTACACATGAATGCTCATTGGTTACATTTCTAGATGGGGTAAGCTCTCCTGTCAGTGTGCTTTACAGCAAGGTTGAAAGTATTAGAGATTGAGAACTAGGAACTCCAGGACACACAAGACTGATCTATTACACAATTTCTAGTCCAAATTTGCATGAAACACAGCAACTGGCAGATTGCTCTTAGAATACCTTTCTTTGACAAATCCAAGCCTAAATCTCTAGCTATTATTCCATGAATAGTCACCTTCTAGATAAAGGACTGATGCTAAGGTTCAAGGTTACTTCTCAAGGCACTTCTTCGTGAGATAAAATGCAAAAGTTACTCCATGTGAAGGGACATCGTCTTCCCATTCAAGGAGGCTGGAGCCAGCACTCTACATAAAATCAGGTATTAAGCATTTGTACAGATCTAAAAGGGCACAAACCAGCCAGTTAATGGTGTGTGATCACAACAGATGGTATCACTTATTTTATTAGCTTTGTTAACTGTTTTTCAAACACATGCAGTGTTGTGGCACTGAAGGCTGCAGCATTGTTGCTCCCTCATGGTGCTACTTTTCTGGCTTTAGGTCACTATATCTGGAGTTAAAGCTCTCCTGCAGCCTCAATTCTATCCTTAGCACAGCCCATTTGCATGCTATAACTACACTAGCAAGAGAGTCCTTTGGTATCTATGTTGTTTTCTAGAGGCAGAACTTCAACCTCACTACTTTCTAATACCAACTAACTGAAATCGAGGTTAAGCTGTCTCCCAAGTCCACTTCTTGATGGGAGAAATATCCAATACTCTAGTCTGATTTAGAGTATCAGATTTAGTCTAAAAGAGATTACAATTAGCTTTTGGACTCACCTGCCCTAAAAAGCACAGCTGAGCTAGGAAAGTCCACAAGCGCACCAGCAGCAGCAATGACTTAATTTAACATTCTTACCCTAAGGCATTTAAAGCTGCAATTCTTGATCTTCGAACACTTCTAACACTATCCATACATACTTCATGGTGCTTGTAGTGCTACATCAGTTCCCACCACACTTGCTATCAAAGCAAGCATCTAAACATTTACTCATTCACAAGATTAGTCTGATTGACTGGTAGAAACTACAAACAGCCTATCTCAGTTCTTAGAGCAATCAAGCAGTGAAAGCATCACCTAGAAACCATTTTCCCATAAATAATGGATTTTTTCCTTAATGCCAGCTTCCACTCAGAACTTCACTTGTGAAGTTTTTGGGTGTTTTTTTTTAAATCCAATTCAGAAATTGTAAGTAAAGGATGAAACTGGCAGTTTAAATTGCAGAAGACTGCTAGGGGACAAATTCAGTGCGAATCTGACATTAGTTTCTACACTAAATTTTTCATGATTATAGGCCTTCAGCTGTGGAGTTCACTGTCATCAATGCCTGGAGGCATGTTTCTGAAAAGAAATACTGCTACCACAGAAGCTAAAGCTATATGAAGAGGCTTCAGAAAGAAATCTGCTACAGCTTACACAAATATAAAGTCCTTAAACAGTTATGCTTAAAGTATTAAGTCCTTGGGCTTTGAGGGGAAAGGTGTGAGTCATGCTTTCTATTACAGTATTTTACCTAGAGTAAGTTGGATGGAGCAGGACAGAGAAAGTAAGAATAAAACTACCACAGTGACTTTCAGCTTACAAAAGATTTAGTAATGACTCAGTTAAAAAAAAGTTTCCATATTAAGGCCTTTAAGAGACAAAGTAACAGCACCTTGCACATGTTACTAACTGTAAAACGTGCTTCTTCCTGTATGTGACAGTAAGATTACATTTGATGAATGCTGCATACTTACCACAAGAGCATTGTTAGTGCCAATGGAAGGTCAGAGGAAAACCTTCTGGGAGAATCAGAGCTGTTAATTCTATCATTGGCACATGAATGTGTACTGTATCCATACAGCCATCATTAGACCTTTACAATATAGCAGTCTTCAGGCTTCACCACTCTAAAACAATGAGATCATCACTATTATTAACTCCAGTTATTGTCACCTTCTTCTGATAACGCCAAATTATTGCACAAACTGGAGCCTGGACAAAGGCTATTTTAGAAGCTGGGAGCTCTCAGTAGAAATCTTCAATTCAAATCTCCTCCCAACCCTTATAGTTATGATAAAAGCAAGGAAGGTAGCTAAAAGAGGCTTTTCTGTGACCAAGTAGTCACAGACAGTCTACCAACTTTTCAAGCAACTGCTCGAAACACTAAAGAAAAAGCTGATACCTAACAGCATTAACTGGAACAGCAGTTGGTTTCCACAAAATGTGTAGTAGTGCCTTACACTTACGCAAGCATCACTTTTAAAGCTTTACATCAAGCTAGGCCACAAAGAAAACAGTATTTTACAGAGAACAGCAAGACAAGACAGGAGAGCAACAGTTTCAGAATTTCCCCAAAACCAGCACACAGCTGCAAGAGTAGTCAGACCTTAGAAGCATAGCAAGAGCAAGGTTCATGCTGTAACCACCTTTCAGGCAAGTCAGACAATGTACCCAGAACTAGAAGCAAGTGTCTATTGGTACCATGACACATACTTCAGAGGCAATTGGATGGCTGGCAGACCATCTGCCACACTCTGGACTTGTATTTGTCAGTATCATATCCACATGGAGCCCAAAAGAGAGGTCTGACCTGATAAGAGAGTTATTTCTCAGACTAAGTCATCAGAAGTAGCATGCTATGTACATGGCATAGCTTAACTCTTGATATATTAAAAAAATGCTGAGATGGCAACACTAAGTTCTGACAGAAAAGCTTTTCATATTTATACATTGAGTAGTTTTCCAAAAGTGGCTTGGTATTTTTTAGTGGCTTTGTCTAACAGCAGCTAGGTAACACCCATATGCTTCTAATATTCCAGCATTTTTTATTATCACCTCAAGTTTTCAGACTGCAAATACTCTAGAAGTCTGTTACATACCTGTACTGAGTAGCCCAAGACCTCAGGCTAGGAGTCCTCTACGCAGTTTCAGAATCATCTATTAGAAAAGTGAAGGTCACACTGGGTTTGGATCTTGTCTGGCAAGTCTCTCTTCTCGGTCCTCCCCTGTGGAGAGGGACCACATTGGTCTCTAGAGTCCCTTTTGCTCTTGGCATTGCAGAGTTACATAATGATGCATAACCATTAGCTGCTGGTACTGGCACCAAGGGAAACTGTTTCACCTACCTGCTAATAAAGACATGAATCTCAGAAACTATTTAGAGTTCTTCAGGTCTACTCAAAAGCAACATCTGATCTACTCTCAGATGCCTACACCTGCATCGGGCAAAGGAATGCAAGACAGCACAATGCACTGCGGATGCTCAGAGGAGCGAGATTCACTTCGAGCAACTCAGGTTATCATGAGCTCCCAGGACTGCCAATACAGCGGTCGGTTGGACTTTGTGGCACTCACGTAACTCCTGCACTAAGCGCTGAGGCGATGAGGGAGCGGGGACAAGACCCTGGGGCCGAGAGAAGATCGGGTGGCGGAGGCATAACCCGCATCCACCCCGATGCCGCTCAACCGTGAGACAGCGCCTTGTGACTGCAGCGCAGCAGTGACAGCTGCAACCGCGCCAAGGAAAGGGACATAAGCCCGCGAGCGGCCGGCAAGGAGGCATGGGGCGCTCAGGAGAATAGAGCCAGAATCGCCGTCCGGGCCAGGGCGTTCCGGGGTAGCCCCAGTCAACCCCTGGGGCCCGCGAGGTGCCCAGAGCCGCTCAGCCAACGCCCGAACGCGGACCGCTCTCGCTGCACCGCCGCAGACAAAGAACGACTCCACCGCGGCGGCACCCGGGAAGAGGCGGCCTCAGCCCAGGCTTGAGGCCAGAAAGCACAGTCGGTTGCTCTGATGCTCCCGAGGCTCCGGATCCTGCCCGTCACAGAACCGTGCCCGAGACGCGGCCCACGTCCGCCCCGTCAATCCCGGCTCACAGAACGGCGGGCCCCCCCCCACCCGAGCTGTTCGCCCCCGCAGGGCGCCCATCTGAACCTCCCCCAACCCCTGCGCCGGGACCGATGCCGCCGAGCCCCCTATCCCTGGGCGCTCACCGTCAGCCGCGGCGCCGCTGCTCACCGCCCCGCGGCGCAACCACCGACGCCACCGCGGGCGCGACAGTTCCTTCCCCACCCGCGCCGCTTTATATTGAGGGCCGGGCGGTGCCGCGCAGCGGCCAATGGGAGCCCGGCGTGCAGGGCCCGGCCAGCAACAGCTGACGGGTGGGGAGGTGGCGGCTCGGCCCGCCTCTCGCGTCTCCTCCCATAAGCGGTCGTCCCTCCCCGGGTAGGGCTTGCCCTGGTCTCGGCGAGTGGGAGTGGGGGTCGGAGGCCCGCGAATGCTCCTTTACGGCGCGCGCCGCTGCCTGCCGCTCCAGCCTGCCGCTTTGCTTAGTGGAGAGGCGAGGACGTGAGGGAACGGGGTCTGGGCGGGAAAACGCCGCCCGCGCTGGCCTTCCTGCCCAGGGCTGGGTGCAGATAACGTGACAGGCCTCCCAGACTCGCAGGCTGGGAGTCTGTCTCAAACGTCTACTGTGATATCATTCCCAGTATGTCCATTGTATTTAGTACTTCACCCCGTGGTGGTGCAGTAACTATGTAAATGCATTAAGAAATTGCCTAATGGAGAGTTTCTTCACCCTTCTACTGAAGCTGGGCCTTAATGATGGCGCAGGATGGAAAGGTGACAACCATTTCAACAACTCAGATGTGGTAGAGTTACCGGTAAAACAGGTCCCAACTTGTTTGAAGTTCATCTAAAGTTTTAAGGAAGTTTGAGGGAACAGATCCTGTCAAAAGATCAAGTTCAGAAGTTCCTGTGACTTGTATAAACAGTTGTTTTACAACTATAGATGCTGGTTTATATCAATGTCATTATTTAACCCCATTGGTACCTAAGCCCACAAGGCAACTTTATCACTCCCCTGACTGGATGGAGGAGAGGCTCAAAAGAGTGTGAGAAAACTCGTGTTTTGGGATGAAGACGAGTAAAGCAAAATCCACGTGTGCAGGCAAAGCAAAACAAATTATTCACCACTTTGCCACAGCAGTCAGGCGTTCAGCCATCTCCAGGACAGCAGGGCTCCAGCACCCATAGCAGTTACCTGGGAAGACAAATGCTGTGACTCAGAACATTCCCCCACTGGTGTCCTTCTCCTTCCCCTATCTTTAGATGTTGAGCACAATATCATCACAGAATTACAGATTTTTTATATGCTGAACACCATGTCAGATGGTCTAGAATAACCCTCTGATCAGTCAGGATCAGCCATCCTAGATGTGTCCCCTCCCAACCTCCTGTGCACCCCCAGTCTACTTACTGGTGGAATGGTGTGAGGAATAGAAAAGACTTTGATGCTGTGTAAGCACTGCTCAGCAACAACAAAAACAACCTCAAATTATCAACAGTTTCCAGCGCAAATTCCAAACACAGCCCTATACTAGCTACTACAAGGAGAATGAACTCTATCCCAACCAAAAGCAGCACAACTATGTACAATTTTTCTAGGGACTAAAAGTAATCTTTCCTTGCATGTGTCCACCATGAGCATGTGACAGCCCTAATGCCATTACTCTTTTCCATTCTCATTCCATGGAAAGCTGACAGTGGCCCAGTACCCAGATGAGTGCTTCATCTCTGCTGCTTGCTCTCAAAGTTGCCCAGACATGAGCCATCTTTTGCCTGAATGCTGTACACTCCCACTCACATTTTGGTGTCTCAGGAGGCCTCCCTAAAATGATGGGTAAGTCATTTTACCCTAAATCCCATCTAGTCAGTTTGCAGCATTAGCAGAGAAGCTGTCTCATAGTACATACTGCCATAAGCACACCATCATGTAGTTTTGTTTAATTTAAAATGCATGGTGGCATGGAATACCTGAGATTAATTAGCTGAGATACCACAGCTAATTAAGAACATTTTAGAGAAGTCATTGTTTAATGTAAAATTAACGTATTAGAGCTTTGGCTCTAATGAGCGTAACACAGTATCAGTTTCTGTTGTCTTTGTGCATCGGTCATTACAGATGAGATGATAAAGTACTACTGAAAAATCCTGAAAAGTTCAGAATCTTTTTTGAAAAGAAGACCAAGTGCTTGACACTGGGTTACTTTCCCTGTTAGTAACTAATAGTCTGGATTATCTGGCAAAGAAATATCAGCCATGGCAGTAACTTACCTTTCTGTTAAGTGAGCAGATGCAGAGGTAGCCTTTGGACCAGTATATTAACAAGACATCTAAATCTCATTTAGATATTTGAATCCCTATGGAGATGCTCTTTTATGTAACCATAGATGTAGACTCCACTGTATATCAGAGTCGTAATCCACTTCATTGAGAAGGGTCTCATCCTTTTGTACGAAAACCATGAATGCAATTATGACAGATGACTGGTGAAAGCCATCCCAGCAAGAGCACAGCCTTAAGAGAAGATCAGCAATCTCTTCTGGCACAATTTGAAAACTTTCTGTCTTTGAGAAACTTTTAATAGTGATTTTGTAACTCATGTTTAGTAAATTGCTCAGAGAACAAAACAGGTTCATTCACACCAATTTCTTGTCTTTGCAAATGAGCTGCTTGATCTGCACCAGCTTATAGCATTGGAAGTTTCCACTCTACTATGAAGAAAGTCCAGGGCTTAAAAACTCCTCTTACTTTGCCACTTTTACCTGTATCCAGTTCATGCTTAAGGTTTAAAGCAGGGACAAGGCTCTAGCAATCACTGATCCTCACAGCTGGAGAGTGGAAAGAACCCACTTTATCAGGTGCTTATGAAGCATACTGGCAGATTTGGTTAAAACAATCAAGTAATATACTCCCCAATATTCATAACTTTTATAAAGATATTTAACAATTCTCTTGGTTTTATTTTGCCATTTAGAACATGCCCTCATACTTTGTTGTTTTCCTGTTACAGCACTCAGTATTTTCAACCATTACACATGCTTCTGCATCTGCAGAAGAATTCTGGGATCAGTTGTAATCATTGTCAGTCATCCATACCTCTGCTTGAGCTACTCTAAGGTGAGTTTCCTAGTGCCGAGTTCTGGCAGTGTAATAAACTTGGCTTTGCAGGAACAGTGTTTGCTTGGGAGTATAGGTAACTGTGTTATGCTGAAAAATAGGTTCCTTGATACACATTTGGAAACCATATTTGGTAGAGTTGTTCAGCATCTTCTTCAATTTAACTTTACCACATATGCAACAAAGACATATGCAACAAAACTATTCCCTGTTCCAAGACCAGAGGCAGAGCCAAAGATTTTCTTCTAGTTCTTTCTCTAACCCATGGAAGAAGACCATGTATTTTTTTTGTTCCTGTATGTAGCAGCCTCTTCCCCTTCTTGATGAATCTAGCACAATCCTATTTCCTGTCATCAGTGGTGTGGCCCTGCATGTACTTTGACTTTGGCAAAGCAATCTCTTCTATTTTGTAGCACAGTCTACAACGCCTCCCGACTAGTTTCTTAGTATGAAACTGAAGGGCTGCAGAAATGGGTATGATTAGATCAGCAAGAGCTTAGCCTCCTTCAACAGTGATAGTATTTTGAGGCTGTGGAGTCAATTTTTTAGTAACTTCTTGACAGTCTTACTAGATTTTGTTGCCACAGGTCTCCTTTTTACAGCAAGCACTTTCTGAAACAGTGTAAGTGCGCTACTACAAATTCACAGTTCACACCAATGTTTTGCATGCGCTGTGACACATTGCCTTGCAGTGGAAGGTCTCTCTAGATGAAGCCATGTTTGAACCTTCCCTATTGCAGCCAGCAGAAAAAGAAATCCCATGTTATCATAATATTTTTGCCAATTTGCTTTATTTTGTTCTGAATTTTAAGAACGCTCCTGAAGCCAAATCACAGTAAATAGTTCAAACTGTAGGTGTCAGCCATTACAGAAAATCGGAAAGCACTGTGCAACTGATATCATGCTTGACCAGCTCGATGGCTTTCTGTGATGGAGTTAAAGCATAAGTGGATAAGGGAAGAACAACTGATGTCACCTACCTGGAGTTGTGTAAAGTGTTTGATACTGTCCTGCATGACATCCTGGTCACCAAATTGAAAACATATGGACTTGAAGGTTGGACTACTTACTGCATAAGGAACTGGATGGATGGCTGCACTCAGAGAATTGCTATCAATGAGACAATGTCCAATTAGAGATGAGTGGCAAGTGGCAGTCCTCAGGAGTTGGTAATGGGACCAGTGTGCTTTAACAATATAGACAGTGGAACTGAGGAACCCACAGAGCAGCCTGTGGTCCTGTTGACACGCTGGAGGGAAACGTTGACATTCAGAGCAACTTGGATAGACTTGAGAGATGGGCCAAATCCAATGTCCTGAAGTTCAACAAGGCCAAGTGCAAGGTCCTACACCTGTGTCAGGGTAATCCCAAGCACAAATATAGGCTAGGAGAGGAGTCGTTCAAGAGTAGTCTCAAGGAGAAGGACTTAGGGGTGTCAGTTGCTGAAAAATTCAACAAGAGCTGTAAGTGTGCACTTGCAGCCCAGAAGGCAACCATGTGCTGGACTGTATCAAAAGAAGTATGACCATCAGGATGAGGGAGGTGATTCTGCCCCTCTGCTCTGCTCTTGTGAACCCCCACCTAGGGTACAGTGTACAGTTCTGGTGCCCCTAGCATAAGAGGGACATGCAGCTGCATGACTGGGTCCAGAGAAGACCATGAAGATAATCATGGGGCTGGAGGACTTCTCCTGTGAGGAGAGAGTTGGGGCTGTTGAGCCTGGGGAAAAGAAGGCTCTAGGGAGACCTTAGAGCAGCTTTCCAGTACCTGAAGGGAGCCTACAAGAAAGCTTTGAAGAGACTTTTCACTTTAACCTTGAGGAGGGTAGATATAGACTGGATATTAGGAAGAAATTATTTACAGTGAAGGTGGAGAGACACTGGAACAGGTTACCTAGCAAGGTTGTGGATGCCCCCTCCCTGGAGGTGTTCAAGGCCAGGCTGGATGAGGCCTTGAGTAACCTAGTGGAAGGTGTCCCTGCCCATGGAAGGGAGGTTTGAATTAGATGATTTTTAAGATCCCTTTCAATTTAAACTGTTGTATGAGTCTATGAATCTATGGTAGGTGCGAAGAGTAGACATCTAATGAAAACATTAGCTTTTGCACTTAGTGATAACAACTGCCTGATGTTAGTAGAGGAATTAGAGGTGATTCAGAGATAAAATGGGGTTTGAGTGATGCAAATAGAGAAGGTGGAAGTGATCTGGAAACCTAAAGTGAAACCGATGGATCAATTCAGACAGCTCCATCTAGTCCCTTAATAACTTCGACCATCAGGTTTTTTTCTGCAGGTTTCCTGGTAAATTTTGCCTGGAGGTTTTTGTTTATTTCTCTGGGATCCAGGAAAACAGTCCACAACCCATGAAATCCAGGACAGGAATATCAGTAGAAAATCACACATATACAATATTTATTAAATACATATTAAATTTTTAATACATGAAATAGCTATTTTATCTATTAATGGAGAAGATTATTACATATAGTAGTTTGACTATGAGTAGTTTTAGATCTTTAGATTGCTTTCCTGAATACCAACAGTTACTCACTATACTAGAAGCTGAGCCATAAGCTGTTCTGATGCTGGTTGTGCAAAGACTTTTATTCTCCTTTGGATTGCTGCAACTTAATCTATGTGTAAGTTTCCTCTCTTCCTTTTACTCCCATTGTTTTAAGTTTCAAATAAGGTAATTTTTAGCTGCTTTTCAGGATTAAATGTACTCTCCCACTGAAAATCTGCAGCTGGACATAATCTGAATTGATTCTGCTCTGCAGTAGCCGCATTATACTAGGTTAAATCTTAAATCACAGACTACATGACTTTAGCTACATAATAATTATTGGTAGTATTGAATGACCATTTTAGACAGAGGTAACAGGGCCTTAGAGTATGTTAATGGAAGTTAGCTGTGGTAGGTGGTGCCCTGGTCACTGTGTGGAGGACCACATCTCCTGAAGAAGACCAGAAAGCTGCAAGGATAACTAGAGTTCGGTGTGTGACTCTAGGGAAAGAGATTCTGTACTGTTGCCAATATATGCAAATCCTTAGGGGAGAGAGAGGGTTTGAAGACAAAGGAATTCAAGGTGGTAACCATGCATGGTGAGCAGTGCACAAGAAGTACGTATTTGTGCGTGACTGTTTTGCAAGCAATAATTTACATCCTTCTTTCATCAGCTAAGATGCTTATTTGAGCAGTGCCAACTCTGAAGTTCAGGAAGCAAAGAACTGTAAATGCCTGTCCTCTGAGGATATGGTCTATGGGCAAGTTGCAGAACAGCCTTTTCCCTATTAACCTAGGGTTTATAAATCTTTCTTTTGAGAAATGCCGGTTAAGTTGTATATGTCAAAAGTTCAACGTAAATTTGATATTTTGTTTGAGGGTGGGTGGTTGTTTAGAGTAATTCTAGTTTAGAAAACCATTTCTTGCAGCAGAATTGATGCATTGGCAAAGCTGTTCCCTACAAAACAGTTTAGAGTAATTGTCAGCATCAGATGTTTTCTAGGCACTACACTGGCCGCCTAGCAACCATGCTACGGTAGTCTTGCTGCAAGCCATCCATGTGTGCAGCCCTGTCAGACAAAGAGACCCACCAATCATTAGTCATTAATAACAAGATATCTTTCTTACAATGCAAAGCACCCTGCAGATTCCCCAGGGTGAATGCACAAGATTTCAAAACAGCATTGCACTTTTCTTTTAAAAAACCCTCCTATACAGTGTTCCTTATGGTGAGGTCTCTAGTCAGTAAGTTATTCCCTGGAAGGCAACTTCTGTAGGAAATACTTGAAATTTTTTCTTCCATTATATTTCAGAATTTCAAACGTAGAAGTGCATAATCTTTAAAGCTGATATTAATTGCTGCAAGAAATAAGATCACCTTACTACAGTGTTAGCATTGCCTGTTAGCATTTAAATACAATGAAGTAATTTCTCTGATTCCTGTCTTTTCCTTAGTTGTTCTTATACCCTGAGTACCTGCTCTCTGTTTTAGAGAGCTCTGTCTCTTGAAGTCTCGTCTTTACTTGTTGTATGAATATGTGGCAATTCCCTTTATCCCTTTAGGCTTATGAAGAGTTAANTAAAAGAAAAAAAAAAAAAAAAAAGCCCACATAAAAAGCTAAAGGAAAATCAAGAGCTTTGTGACACAGTGAAAGTGTGAAAGTACCACCTTAGCATCTTGTGCAGTTTATCCCAAACATGATAGTCCCTTTTTTTTTTTCTTTTTTCCCCCTGGTGTTGTTTGGGTAACATAGCTATGGAAAGCCTCTGAATGCAGCTTCATGTGGGATATAGGATATCAGATACAAAATTATTCTGGAAACAGTTTTCTGACATCAGGTACTCATTCTTTTAACCAAAAAATCAGTAAAATGTGTAGGCATTGAAACATGAAAGTTGTTATTAAGGTGAATTTTACATCTGTGAACATTTACAACTGCAAACAGTTTTGCTTTGTAATATGGTGGGTTGTTGCCCTTGGAACTTATTTCCTATCAGATGTTTGGGTAGGACTGTGTCCAGTCTGATTATTTATATCTCGTATTTCCATTTTAGGTAATAACAGGTTACTTCTGTTTACTGGAATGTTGATGTCTTTTTCAGGTAAGATGCATGTCTACATATATAGCTTAGGTTGTATTAATAGCATAAATAGTTTTTCAGTGTTTTATTCAGATTGCTAGTTGTTACTCAAGCATTAGTGGAGAGCACCTTTAGCCCTTTGGTGCTTATGTATATGTTTCAAAAATGCATCCAACCTGGCTATGAATCTTGAATAATGCAGAGGAAAAAATTAAATTTACACCTTTGATGAAGTTGTTATTGCAGCCTCTTCTGATGCAGATAGGCCTGAAATGCTTTTGCTGTGGTTCCCCTGGTATATGACTGAGTTATGTATTTTCCGTTTGTTTATCAGCATTTTACTTATTAAATACAGATCAACAGTTGTAACTGGGAGATCTACCACATGCTCAGATGGCTGATAGGAATGAAATGTAGATGGTGGGTCAAAATACTAGAGAATGAGTGTGATCTCCAGAGTAGCAGACAATACAGTCCAGAGGATTGAAAAGCATAAAAGAAACTGCTGGGGAAATCTATCATACAGCTCTTCAGCCATTCAAATGCTATTTAGGTTTCTTTAAAACTGATCAACCCAAGAACTGTTTGGAATAGAAATCAGTTTATCATCTAGAGACATCTAGAGACACAAAGGAATCCTACAGTTTTTCCTTCAGCTTGTGGAAGTTTAGACTCTCAGAGCCAGTTCTAAAAAGAATCAAACTGGAAGTGGCATAAAAGATTATCACAGACCCAACACAGCACTTAGACCAAGCTTCCAGCTGATTTCAAGACACTTGGAAAGCCTCCTAGACACAACTGATATTCTTTTCTTTACAGTGCTGGGCTGAAATGTAAACTGATCATTCTAGATAGACCTGTTTCCTACAGCTAATATAAAAAAAGGCCTTGTAAATGTAAATCTGACACCTGTCTGTCACCTATAGACACCTATAGTGTAGATGTGCAAAGAATAGGAAGGATTTTGTCATAGGAAGATGACAAACAATGCAGTTAGGGAGAAGTCCCAAACACATCTGCATTTTCTATTACTCTGCTTTATGCTCAGACTCCTCATTACTCCTTGTCTTCTGTAGTTAACTACATCATCTCCTCTGTTGTGCTTATGGGGCTTTGGGAGTGCAGCAATACCAACCCTAGTCCTGTTATGTAAGGTGAGGTCATGGCAAGTGCTTCCAAACACTGCCTGTTGCAGTTAGAATCAGCTTGTCTAGGACAGTGTGCTTAGGAAAATTAAATGTGCAAAGTTGGTATGCATTGATTTGTTTCAGCAATGTCTTCTGCTCTTTTTGCTTAAGTGCCTCATCCAACAGCTTTATCTACCTACTTTCTTACTGAGGAAATGAGGGCTGAAATGCTCCCAGTGGTATTGTTCTCAATAGCTTTCAGTTCTTCCTATCATTTTGGAAGCATTTTGGATCTTGAAATAATGCAACCAGTCTTACAAACTCTGGTACATCCAGTATGAGTAGTACAAAGTAGAACACAAGTTTCATAATAAACTGCAAGATAATTATTTGAGTCTTACTTTTCTTGTTGATGACTATCTGTCCCCTACATCTACTGTCTGTCAGAATTCCTTGGCAGTTTTGTTTGATAAACAGAAGCCCACAGATAAAACAGAAACGAGCAACCAAACAAGAAGTACGCCTGGCTGCTCAGAGTTTTAAGACACAGCCTTACTGCACTGTAGGCTCTGCTGAGAGGCCTGCAGTGGCACTTGCAGGTTGAAAGAAGCTGGAATCACAAAGTCAAGATGAGTGAAGGTTCTTCAAACTACTCTTAGATTTGAAGGCGACAAAAAAGCCTGTACATAAGTACTTTGTCCAGTAACCTGCAGCATAGTATAATTAAAATATTTAATTCAGAAGCTCTGACTTTTCCTTCCATTACTATTAATGTATATGCAGACCATTTACTGTGTTTTTTCTCACTATAGTTTCTTTCGTAGAAAGCTAATTATTAGCTAGACCAGTACTGTTCCAAATAACTTCAAAAGGTGCCAGGAACAAGATAATGCATTTCAACTTTCCTGTGCGTATTCCCACAGGAATATTTACAGGCTGCTCATTCTGTGAAATAAGTGTAATAGTTAACTTCATGCAGATTTGGGCTTTGACCACACTTGGAAGGTAATCTTTCTGAAGAAAAGAAAAAACAACATAAAGTGCAGCAAATCAATAGATAGTGCTTTGCTGGTTTTGTTGACAGAGAGTGGAAGAACTAGTTTGGTGATACAACCTTGAGTCTCTACAGGTATTTCAGCTAAGTGCAGACTGCAGATGAGGCAGTGGTTCTGTGTCACAACTAAGTTTTCAGTCACATTTCCATTGCTTGTGATGAAAAGTCTTACCTAGATCTATGCAGGGATTTGTTGGCATGGTCTGGTAACTTCTAAAAAGTAAATCCATTTGATACTTAGGATGTTCCTTTAGTTGCATTGTTTCTTGCCTCTGCAGACCTGTATGTTCTGGCAATAACATTTTTGTTCCAGTGCAGGCTGGGTGTGTTTTGCTGGAGTAAGCTGACTTTTTACTTTGGAAACTATTTTGCATGTGTCAGAAAGGTGAGAAAAGTGGAATCCTTTCTTGCGCTGCTTTTAAATATAACAGTGAATGTCACACTTTCAGAAGATTAACACTAAGATTGTGAAGACTCTCCATGTGTTCTAATAGCTGTCAAGAATAAATTTTCTAGTCTGGTTTTTCAAATGTGAGAATACAGACAGATTTATAGTGGAAATAGCACCTACTGCTTAACATTGGCTGTGTATGACAGGACTTGGTGCAGTTCCTGCATTTGTGCCTAGTAGCCACACAGTGTTACATTGCTACCACAAAACATTATCAGTTCACACTCATGCCCAGGCTGTGTTAAAACCACTTACACTTCTAAGATAGCAGTGCAGTGGACTGTGTTGAGCCAGGCACATGGCGTGCTCACACTAAAAACTGGCAGAGCACCATCTGGATGATATTTGAACTTTACATTCAAACCCCTTTTTCTGTTCACATCAACATGCATCACATCAACATGAACATATCAACTGTTCTACCACAGTGAGTGAAACCTACAATTAGACAGAATCCTGGTTTTGCTTTGCAGCCCAATTGATGGACTCAAACCCATGGATGGGATGTTTTTAGAATCTGTTTTTCTGTTGTACCAGATGACTGTTGATTGCATATGTAGTTCTAGGGTTTGGGGTTTTCTCCTTTCCTCCAAACTTTAGCAAAAAACAAATCTATATTTGCATTCTGATTACATAATACATTGCCTGGTAAAAATAAACACCACCTGTATCTCTCTGTGTAACAGCAACCAGTGACAGAAACTGTGGCCCACACTCTTATGTTGGCTAATTTACTGTATGAAAATGCAAATCACTAAGTGGAACTCATGTGAGGGTCTTCTAGTGAAGACCACACTTAAAATTATCCAGTATAAACCTGTTTTTCCTTTCTCCCCTCTCCCTCCCACCCCTTCTCTTTCCTTTTTCTTAGCCAGAACCTTTACTATGATTTTATAATGCTAAGGTGATAGTGCCTATGCAAACAGCAGAAAGGATTCAAAGCTTGTTTAACTGAGGAGCAGTTGTTGTTTCACTCAACTCAGTTTTGCGTCTTCCAGGTCACTGCTTTTAGCACATTTTGTTCAGGTGTTTGTGACATGATGCTTCTTCACATGGCACGTGCAGTGCTCTACAAGTCCAAGTGGCAAATTGAAAGCTTGGAGCTATGTATAAGTACATCAAAGAGATTCCTTAGCCATTTTCTCCTACTGTGCAGCAAGCCTTTCTACCCAGGTGCCATAGAAACTTTCAAGCAATTTACCTGTTTAAGCTTTTTGGACATGAAAATTAGAGATGGCAGAAGATATGTTTATGGTGTCAACTAGAGAGTCACTATGAGATTTACGTAGGTTCAAAGCTTGTGAAGAGTGACAGACTTCTAGTTGGGAAGGACATGCACCATGTCTTTATACATGCTGTCAGGACAGCAGGTTCAGAGCTGGCTGGAAACACTGGAGTGTGAGAGCCATTGTACCACTGTCTGCACCTGTGGTGCAGCACATACGCCCAAGGCAGACAGAGACCTGGAGGGATGCTTGCTGGGGGCACAACTGTTTTGTGAGACTGTTGTATTTGAGATAGTGCATAGTTTTACTACGCTCCTCTAAGTGCTGCCACTTACGTTTCCTAGTGCAAGGCAGGAGAGTGAGGATCACAGATTATGTGATTACATTCTGTTACAGCTTGCAAAATTGTAAAAGAGGTGCTATACAGTTTAGGTGATAATTACCACTTATTTATATTTCTTCATAGTACATTGATCTATTTTTTGGTACAGTTGAGCTCTTTTGTAGGAAAAGTCTTGAACTCACTCTGTCCTACTCTTTCCAGGGCAGACTAAATATGTTCCTATGCTAAATGTGGAGGTTTTTTGCCCTCTAATTTCCCATTTTGTTCAGAAGTGACTTTATCATACCAATAAACCTAAGCAGTTTTCATTCTTTTTAAATACTGCAGTTCCCCCTTCTGCCAGTGTTTGCTTCTGATTTCACATTTAATGGACAGAGAAGAACCTATGTAAAAAAGATTAAAAGCTGTAATTAGGACACTAAATTACTGGGTACACTTAATAGTAGAATCAGAATGGCACTTTAAGTCCATCTTATCTCACTGTTTTGGTTGCTGCTAAATCAGCTTAGATCACAGTTTGAAAATTGGATCAGCAGCCCTGTTGCTATAAACTTAAACTTTTGCTAAAGTCTTCCCTCAACTCTTCTTGAAAATACGTTATTTGATACCTCCATTTTCTGCTGTTGTCGTGTTCCTTACATACAGGAATGGACTATATGGACTGGCTGCCAGAGCAAGACATTCATTGAGACAACTCATAAGCTCTAATCTTGCAGAGATCTTGTCCTGATGTGATAGATGTAGAGAAGAAAATATCTAGCCCTCAGGCACATTATGCATATACCTGTAGCTGCAGATGAGTAACTATCTCTCTGACAAATTAATTGGCCTAGAAGATCAAAATATTTAAGTACTATTGAAAATGCTGTTATGTAAAATGAATAAAAATAGCTTGTCCTTCTTTGAATAGCAAAGTCAAGGAATGCTTGTAGGCTAGATTAGGAACTTCCCAATCTTTTGCACAAGATGATTCTGTTCTTTTGAGTGAATATTAAAACTGATGTGTTGACAGAAATTGTATCAGCAGCTCACTACCTATTTTTGGCAAATATGTATATCCAAAACTGTACTTGGTATTTGAGCAGTTTTGCCACCATTGCTTTGCAGCCATTCCCATGGTTTGTGTGATTGCTTTAGCTCACATACTAAGCTTGATACAAAGAACACAATCAACTGTTTCAGTCCATTTCATGTTGAATGTGATCTCATAAAGAAGAGAAATTTGCCATCTGAGACTGCATTCATTTCTTGTTTTCAACCTGCAGTTCCTGACTTCAGGAGAAACTCCACAGAGAATTTTTGTAGCAGTCAGATTACTCAAAACACACCACAGAGAAGTGTAAGCTGCTCAAAGCATATCCTTTAGTGGTGTTTTCAATGCAGACCAGAGAACATGTGTCTGGAAATGGGGCATATTTAGGAGACATTCTGAAAGTTAAATTACTAGTGATATTACCAAGACTTCTAAATGGAATCTACTCTCTGCACTAAGAAATAGCTGTGAGGAAGGTGACTGTGGCCAGAGAGACAATTTGTTACTGAACAGACCCTGCAACAAGCAGCAAAAAAAATTTTTTTGGCAAATTGATGGAACATTTTAGGTAGTGCTGTTTTTTGAATGTGTGACTTTTATGCAAGCTAATGAGGCAATATTACTCAGAGATGGAAATTTTTCTTCTCTTTCCTGGGTGGTCAGTGTTTGCAAACTCTCTGATCTGTACTGAAAAGACACAAGTGTTGCTGCACACCTTAGAGGGAAGCTTCTGCCTCTTCCTCAACTCCTCTCCACAGCACAGCACCTTACAGAACAAATTAATTTGCAGCTGTGGGAAACATCTCTTCATTTTGTGTGGATATTGTGTAAATGAAGATAAAGGAAACTTTTTCCAGTCTGTGAAATTGAATTGTAACTATAATAATAGTTACCTGTTCTTTTAATCATTCTCCTCAGATTTTGCTCAGGGATGGCGTTCGTGCCTTTAGCAGGAAAATTCACATTTATATTGATTAAAGCTTTTTCTATGAGATGTCCGTGATCTTTAACAGATTAGATAAAGTGCTGCCTCTAACATGCTGAAAAAAAAACTTCTTGAAGATACCTGTACCCAAACATTCCTTGACCAGATGTGTCTTGTGACTATGGAGATTTTTCCAGCCTTTGAGTTAGAATGAGATGTCTTTATCTGCTGCTGCATCTCGTTATGCCTATAAAGTCTTAATAAAATACCAGTTCATCTGGTAGAATTGCAATTCATCTGGAAGAGCTTGCATTTTAACACCAAATGATTTTTTTATGCACCAGCACTTACAGAAATGGAATTGCCATATGTTAATATACCGAGGAGGAATGAAATACTGGCTTTTAAACTCATGCACAGAGGGATGCAGAAAAACAACAAATAGTGCATTAGAAGCCTGCAAGTGTTGCTCTGAGATTAGGCATTTAATATATTTTTGTAACTTCTGCTAAAACAGTTTAGCTGCTGTGTGATTCACTTTAGTTCTTGAAGCAGTTAATGTAGGATTTACTATAAAATTTAAATTCATTAAATGTTTTAATTTGCTTGGCTGAAACACTAATACAATTGACCAACTATATATATGTAAAGATGCTTTTCCTTTAAGTGTGACTAGAGGCAAAGCTGTGAGAAGGACTTTTAGAAAAAAATGTTCCATTATGTGTGTAGAAATAAAATTAAATGCATACACAAACCTTTGAAGTAGGTAGAGAACTGGTCACAGTATGATACAATTATGCAGCACCACTGAATTTGGAGTAAGAGTCCTGAAACATATGGACATAGTGTAGGCAAGTTTAGCTGCAGATAGGGATAGAGTCTGCAGTTTTGTTTCTTGGACTTACTGCAGGTACAGGTTTTCATATCTAAAAGTCCCATTTTATAAGTGGTTCCATTTGTAATTCAGACAGGTTAAGGGAGGGTTTAAAGTATGGATACTCAAGATCTGTGTATGTTACATGAAGAAAGTCATGTCCTGAAATACCATCTCAAATGGTTGTCTTTACTGTCAATGAGTCTTCTATAAAAAGGGCTTCATCAGAGCATGAACCTCTAGAAACAGAGAGTGTGCCATTAGCTTCAGATACATGGCATGGACATTTGTTTGCCTGTTCTGCCCTAGTGTGACCTTGCACACTGTCACTGATATTTCATTACCCCAAAGAGATCTAGGTGCCTAACTGCCACTGAGTCCCATGGAGACTCTAGTTTCTGTGTCTTGGTATGGAAAATTGAAAATAAGGTTTTCTTCTCACAGTGTTAAAGACTATGTATGATGTGACCCATGCAAATATAGAAGATGATGAGTGGAGTTTTTTACATAACTAACAGTGATTCCCAGCTGCCACCTCCCATAACAGCAAGCTTGCCTCTGCTTTGTGTTGAGTGTTAGAGATGTCCAAGCTTCTCTGTGGGAAGCTTTAGTTATGTACAGCTACAGGAGCTTGAAATAACTTAGCTATTTCCAGCTACCTCTGCATTTCACCACTGTTTTAAGTGGTGACACATCCAGGAATGAAGAAAATTGAGAGGAGAACCTATCATACATAGGACTAAGTGTAATGGAGTTCCCTTTAGTATTTACCAATACTATGGCCTGGGAAATGTAAGAGTTACTTCACTTACCAGAGGTGTGACACATCTGCTGGTTTTGTAAACAAACAAATAAGTCATGTCTGCAACAATTACAAGCAGATCATCATCATTAAGTGCATTTAACCTACAGAATATGTAAGCAGTCTTTATGATCTTTCACAAACACTGGGCAGCTAACAATTTATCGTTGTCCTCATCTATGGCTGAAATAGTTTCTTAGTTTTCTTTCCAGCCTGACACTCTATTGCCCATACTTGCTTGGAAACAGATGAGTATGTTAATGGATTACATACAGGTAGCAGAAGATTCAAACTCTAGTGGAAAGGACAATTACGTAAAGTCAGGTAAAGGATTTGCACTGCAGGCAATTTTGTTATTCATTTGGCATAAGTGGATCTAGGTCTTAACTTTCTATGTAAAAATAGGTTGCAGCAGCACAACCTGAGGGGGAACTTTTAATCACTTGTAGACATAGATTACCATAACAGCAAACCCTCTCACATGCTACTGAAAAAAGAAAAAATGAAAAGAATGGTTAAATTCATGGAAAGTAATTGGCTTCATAGGAAATGTATGGCTTGATTTCTGCAACATGACAGGCCTGAATGCTTGCAAAATTAGAAAGGCAAATTCCTAATTCTTCTAACATAAAAAGGGAAAGAAATTAAAAATTAAGATCAGTATTTTGTGAATGGGAGGGCAATACAACTTACTGTTTTATTTCCACCACAGTTGTTCAAACAGAACGGAAACAGAGAGGCTGTGAAATTTGTGTATTTCTAAAATGTGCAATAGGATTCAAAATTAATACTGTCACATTACTGTCATGGGGAATGAACTTGTGTGGTGCCGTGCCTAAGATATGGTTAGACTGCTGACATCAAAAGAAGAAAGTGAAAGCATAGCACTTAATGTGCCGCATGAAAAATGATTAATTTATGACTCCGCAGCTTTGAACTTCCTGACTGTCTTTGAAATGTCAGATTTCAAAATGCTTTCCAGAGACCTCCTTTTATTTAGGCTATCCTCTCCACACCGAACACTGAATGTAGTGCTTTGATTTTTCTCTGAAATATGCTTCTGATGGGAAGTATGGGGACAAAAGAGAAGTGGAACTGTTCTAAAGTGTCTGCACCAGCTAGGGAAATGCCAAAAGGCCACTTCAGACAGTTCTGCAACCTTTTCGTCCTGGCAAGCCCAAGCAGAAAAAACAATTCAGGAACCTTAAAATTTTCTGTCTTTCTCTCCATGTGAATAAGTGTTTCATTTCACTACTTAGTAGTCTGGAGTTGCAGATAATAGTGCTTAATAGTAACTGTTGCAAAGATAATGTCTGCAACCAACTGAACACACAAATATACCCAAGCCAAATGAAGAGTTGCTATTTTAAGTGCACACTGGACCATTGCCTGAGGTACAAGCGCCAGTGCTGTGTGGCAAGTCCTGTACTGTCAGTAGTAATTTCTGTGGAAGGAGAACGGAATAGTTAGTTCTGACTGAACAGGTACTTGAACTGAGAAGGGGAAGCAGAGACATGCGTTACCACTAGGCTTTTGCGAGATAAATAAGTGCTAGTACCTTATAGAAGTGCCTGTACTTATACCAAAACTTTATACAATGCTATTGGTCATAACTTCACAATGGGGAATGACAACAGAAAGGCTTCATCCTGCTTCGTGAAAAGCCTGATTAATTTCAATTATCCAAAAAATACACTCAGCCCACAAATGTGACTTTGTGATTTTATCATACACCATATGCCTAGCTGTTTTGGGCAGAACAAAAAGTGGTGTCAGGCCATAACTAAGAACTGAACATATAGACATGACTTTTTTTTTTTTTTTTTTTTTTTTTTTTTTAATATAAGTCCTGATTTCTCTCATCTGCTATGTTCTGGTTTTGTTAGGGGTGTCACTGAAAAACCCATCCATTAATTTCCTACAGTCACCAGGCATTTAGACTGGATAACAGGGAGAGGTTATTTTAGGCTTGGGTGTGGGGTTTGGAAGTGTAGCTCTTTCTTTTGTCTTTCAGTCTTTTGCTGAACTGTTTCATGGAGTGTTATTATGTACTAACCCTTATAGTGAGAAACTGATTAAAAATCTCAAAGGGTGAAGTGTTTACCTGTATGAGATCAGTCTAGTTGTATGGAACGTAACAGAGGGGTGTATGAGATTTGTACATAGTGCTTTGCATTTGTGTTTGAAACCCTCAGCTGAATACTATGGATATGAGAAGAGACCATTTTTTCAGGGCTTTGAAGATGTTTTAAATAACATTATCAAGTATTCCTACCATCAATCAAATCTATGTACCAGATGTTGCTTTTCTAGTCTGTTTTTTACCCAGTGTGTGTTTTTCCCAGTGATGATGACAGCAGAAATCCCTCATGCTGTGTTACTATCAGTAACTTAGGTGAAAAGGACAGGTTCCGCTACTGTAGAATTGACTCAACAGTGCATGTTTAGATCCTGGACAGTACTGCCTGGGGACTTGCTAGAACAGCTCATTCAATGCAGTGTTTTCTCCTGTAGGAGTAAAGCAATGAGGACCTGAAAATTAATGTCTCTGCTGAAGGATATTCAGAGGAATTGTTTTGTTAAAATTAAAAGAGACTGTGAATCTCTGTGAGTTTGAAGTCTAAACAGGCTTTTAATATGTAATGTATGAAATATGCATAATATATATAATGTATATTCATGCAGGGCACCAGCCCATGTGTGGCACCAGAGAGATCTCATGGGAAGCCTCATGTGCTTCCCAGCTTTAGCAGCATATATAAAGCGTCAGGAGGATACACCATCTGCAAGATAAAGAAAGCAGAGAGATTCCTTCTTCTAACCCCAAGTGGTATGCTTTCTCAGGCATTTTTCACACACTTCTTTAGTGCTCCTCGAGTCCTTTTGTTATGAGCTTTGGTAATCTTTTGGGGGTTCAGCTTCTAGCAGTACTCTGGCCTTTCACTTGAAAGGAGAGTATCTAACACTGTGTTACAAACAAATGCCTGAAAGAAGACCTAAAAGCCGATGCTTGAGTCCTTTTGGTAGTATTCTGATACAGTGTCTTGACAAAGCTCTGGAGTTGTATCTTTTTGTGCTATATTTCTCAGTTGCTAGTTTTATCTAATTCAAGTGAAAAAATACTGTGATGATTTCTAATTGTTAACCTGTGAGGCCTATTTGATTTTTCCTGGAAACTCAAATAGGACAGCTTTAACTAAGATTTCAAATTATTATTTGTATTTCCAAGGTTGCTTTCACATAGCCGCTGAAAGAGCAGAATTGTAACTAGCGTCTGTTGCAGTCCCGGCAGGATTGTTATTACCCATCCAGTTTTTGCAGGATACTTGAGATTTCAGTGCAGGTCTTGCTGAAAACAGTTTGGTGAGTTGCGCAGAGATTTTGCAAATGCTTCAGACAACCACAGCTAACAGCATTTAGTGTGCTTGTAATGAAGCAAAGACAAGCAGGGGTTTTATTTGTTTGTTTGTTTTTTCTTTTCGGTCAGTAGTTCTCAGAATAATAATGTACGGTTGAACACACAGCCTCATTTCCAGAAGTATGATATTGCAGCCTACAAGTTTAAACTAGGACACCTCAACATAAAGCTGTTGCTACTAAATTAAAATACTCCAGCAGCAGCCTGTGAATACAGCAACATATTTATTAGTAAGTAAATTCAACCCCTTCTACTCTAACACAAAACTGATCAGTCTTTCTTAGACAAAAGGAAAACCTTTTAATCTATGTTATATTACATATCTCTATACATTTTGTATCTGTACTGGGAGGATGTAAATGATACCAGATGAACAGATTCTTCCTAGATCATGAACATGAGACCAGCTGTCTCATGTTCTACAGCATTGCTCCTTTCTGACAGACAAATCCTGTAAAACCCTCAATATGGTAGAACTCAGACCTCAAAATCTGCCTTGGTCTCATTACTCTGAATTTGGGAATTAGTAAATGTCTTTGGAGTAAATTCATGTCTGTTATGAAATCAGTGAAAACACACACTTATTTTCCCCTCTGATTTTTAAATGGAGACTTGCAGTATTGAAAGCTAACTGCTTCTTTAGAAAGTTTCAATATGCTGTTAGGACTACTAAAATTCTCTTGTGGAAAGACAAGTAATAATTTCATAGTATCTATCCTGGCTTTTTTTTTTTTCCTTTTTTGTCCTCTATTTGTGACCCTTAATATAATAAATCATCAGAGGGCTGTCACACTACCAGCTGCAACTCCACATTGTTCCCTGGCACACTGTAATCAGCTTGTCTCTGTGAGCATTTCCAGAGAGCTCAGTCTGATACCTCTGTTAACTTCACTATTTACAGAGATAAGTCTTTCCATGGTGTAGCAACTGTAACACCTGGCAGAAGTTGCTACAGGTAGAAACAAAATTCTGATCTAAATCCACTGTATGGAGCCCTTTCTTCAGGCACAGGAGTTAAGAAAATGCAGCTCCCACTAATTTAGATTAAAAGACACTTCATTATTTTTTCATTGTTCTCCATCATAACTAATTAATCCACATTAAATGGGACTCATTCCATTACACCTAAGAAAAACTAATAATTGAATCTATAATAAAGTCTGACCTAACTCCACACTTTATTATACAGTACTGAGAAAGGTGTTCTGTGGGAATAGGCTTGAGACAACTGGAATAAATGCATTATTTTGCTCTCTGCCTTGCATGCAGGATCATTGCTATAATAAAAGATGTGCTGTAGTTTCTTAGAATGCTCATGATAGGGCACTGGGAATAGAAATGAAATGCATCTGCAGGACTTTCACCAATTTGTCTATTTTAGTTCCATTTTCATAGGCATTTTTCATATTTACAACCAATCTGGAAAGTATTGACAGGCTGACATTTAATTAAAATGTATGTAGCATAGCTACTGCTCCTTTCCATGGGGAAATTAGATGCTGATTTCACACTGTTTTATCCTTGCTCTTCCAGCCTGCTCTTGTAACTGACATTTCTGCCTTTCCTCTGGGTATCCAGACTCATTGTCTGAACTAATCAAGAATGGCTGAACGTTGAAGAGTTTGGGCATTCTGGAACAAAGTAGGTATACTACAACTCAGGAATAATTGAATAGAGGATGTGTTAATAGTGTCATATACAGTTATGGGTCCATGCGTACTGATTTGTAGGAGAGAGAAAATAAAGTGCCTGGTTGGCTAGAGCAACTTTTATCCTATTTTTCAAACCCTTAGGATAGGCAGCATGCTGATCTTGTTGCCAACAGTCACCAGTAATCTCAAGGACCAGTGTAACTCCAGGTAAGATAGAACACCAAAGAGAATTTTGTGTGCATGACCAAAAGTCTTCAGACAGAAGGTTTCCATTGCACAATGTGTAAATCTGTCTGTCTGAAATGGAGAGGAGACATTACACAGATGTGTAGCTTCTACTTTAGACCTGGAATAGTTTATGCAGATTATATCACATATATTTGTGTGTGTGTGATATAAAGTTGTTGGGAGTCTGGGGATGTGGTTTGTTTTATTTTTAAGGAACAATCTCTGCATCTGGATGATTTTTAAATTTATTTTTCCCCCTCTTGTTTGTCATGAAACACACTAATAAACAATGGACTGTTCATTACACTTGCTCAGAGCACCATACCATCATAATTAGCTGCAACAAAAGAATTTCCATATTCTTACTGCATTGATTCACCTTGTCCTGCAACAGTGCAACTTTCCCATGTAATTTATAGAATCATAGAATGGATTAGGTTGGAAGGGACCTCAAAGATCATCTAGTTCCAACTCCCTCTCATAGTCAAGGACACCTCCCACTAGAACAGGTCGCTCAAGGCCTCATCCAACCTAGCCTGGAACACCTCCAGGGAGGGAGCAACCACAACCTTCCTGGGCAGCTTATTTCAGTGTTTCACCACCCTCACTGTAAAGAACTTCTTCCTAACATCTAGTCTAACTCTCCCCTCTTCCAGTTTAAACCCATTACTCCTCATCCTGTCATTACAAGGTCTTGTAAATAGTTTCTCCCTAGCCTTCTTGTAGTCCTCCTTCAGATACTGGAAGGCCATTACAAGGTCTTCTTGAAGCCTTCTCTTCTCCAGGCTGAAGGGCCCCAACTCTCATAATCTGTCCTCATAGGAGAGGTGCTCCTGCCCTCTGAGCATCTTTGTGGCCTCCTCTGGACTCACTCCAACAGTTCAATGTCCTTTTTGTGTTGAGGGGTCCAGAACTGTACACAGTATTCCAGGTGGGGCCTCATGAAAGCAGAGTAAAGGGGGAGAATCACCTTCCTTGCCCTGATGGTCATACTTCTCTTAATTTTTTGCAGGTCAGCTTTGTGGGCTGAGTAAAGGCAATTAATCTTGTTTTGCCAGTGCAGTGTAACTACTTGCTCTGTTATAGAGCAATTCAGTAAAGAAGTAGAAAGCTAAACTTGGATATTCTGACTGGCTACCAGTGTGTTATGATCTGCTCTCCCCTTGTGTAGTTTTCGAATTTTCAGGTACTTGTTGGTAGTTTTCAGTTGTTTCTGTTTTACCCAAGCTGTGTAGGCAGACCTGATGGATGCTTAAGAGAACTTACTAGCTGGAATAAAGCACAAGGGGGTCAAAGTAGAAGTTGGAGAAGTGAAAGTTGTAAGCAGTAATACTACTTCACTCTCACAAAGAGCCCTAACCTTGTGTAAGATAAAATTCAGCCCCAAGTTCCACAGCATCTCTAAATGTCAAAAAAGGGCTGTTAGTATATATCTGTTTCTCTTCTGGGCATTTCCCAAGTTCCATAGAGCTGGAGAACTTTAAAATAAATTTCTTCTTAGTGCTACTTCCGCTTCACACTCACAAGTAGGTAGTTCATAGCTCAGAGAACTGAGTACTTCTGTCTGGTTTAACTCCTGAATGTCACTGTGCTTAGTTGAAAGACGCCCTTGTTGTTATTATCAGAAACCTTCTCCTTTCACTCTGTGTGGTCTTATTGCCCAATGGACTTCTTCTTAAAGCTCCATCCACAACTGGTGGAGGAAGCAGCATTGACACAGAATAACCTTGAACGTCCAGTGCCGCAGTCCACCAGTGGCGAGACGGAAAAGTACATGACACATCAATATGATGTAGATACAATTCGATTTATTGTGAAGTTACAGCTCTTTTATAGGGTTACAGCTCTCAAGTATATGTCACTATTACGTGTGGTTAGTTATGCTGATTGGCTGATTTAGTGCTCATATTGATTATGTAGGTATCTAAGCAAGGTTTTCTCACAGATGTATCCTTTCCTGTGTGAATCCAAGAGGGGAGTTAATGGTAACCAAGGAGAAAGCCAATTAAGCTGGGCACCTGCCTGTGTATAACCTTGAAACAGCAAGATAGTAGGCTGATATGCTGGCCTTGTGTAACATCTGCACAGGAACGGTAATTTTAGAACAAAGAACCAACAGTAGTGTGTATCAAAACAGCCAACTTTCCCATAACACATACTATTCAGTTTTCTTCTAAAATCATCCAGGCCCCAACAGTCCAGGCTGTATATCATAGAATCATAGAATCATTCAGGCTGGGAAAGACCCTTGGGATCACCAAGTCCAACTCTACGAAGTTCACCCCTAACCCGTATCCCCAAGCACTGCATCTAAACAACCTCTAGACACATCCAGGGTTAGCGCCTCAACCACCTCCTAAGGCAGCCCATTCCAATGCCTGACCACTTTTTCTGGGAAAAACTCTATCCAGCCACACATCAGTGATTCTTTGATCTTTTCTGTGAAATGATCAAGAGTGAGCAGAAATGTGATGTCAGCGTTAGAAAGAGACCTTCTCTTGTGGGAGTAGTTTTCCACTTACCTGTTGTAACTGCTGCTTTTATAATTCTGTGGGTTATAGCCACTTCATGTATACATAGCTGAAAATATCTCATGAGTGACACATCAAATCCCTTGTTAGCCTCCAAAATTTCTTTTACAATTGCCCATTCTAAAAAAAAAAAAAAAAAAAAAAAAAAAAAAAAAAAAAAATCCTTACTTCTTTGGAAGTTTGCCTTTGTGACAGAAACCAAATACATTTTGTCTGTAAAGCTGCCAGTAATAATTAATTAGGACAGTTTTCTTCACACTTTAAGACACCTGGGTGGGAAAACCTGTCAAATGGTCTTGGTTAATGCCAATTTGCAATGACAACAATGTCAGTCTAGAGGGAAAATAAAATTGACATTGCTAGGCTTTCACTGAATTGGAATCACCAGGGTTGGAAGCCACATCTGGCCATTTTGCTGAAAAAGCTTGGCTGTGCAGTGCTGTGCTTCACTGCAGGAATTTGGATAGCTGCCCTACTTGTGGGTGGTGGAAGCAGTTGTCAGATGTAAAGTACAAATTCATGTTATTCTTTTCATGTAATATATAATAAGAGTGTGGCTAGCAGATTAATTATTTCTACCTTCAAAAAATATCTTTGGTGAAATTAAAGTTCGGATGAACTTGGACATCAGGACCTTATCATCAGAAAATTAATCTCACTCTTTGGATTAGCGTATCATATGTTTTAAGGGTTTATGGGCCTTAAGCTGTTTGAGCATGCTGAAGTGAAAACTGGTGAGAAAGATGTCAAATAGGGAGTTTATTCATAAATGCTTACTGTCAGATCATTTGGAATAGAACAAGCACTCTATACTGAATAATTTTTGTAAAATCGCTGTTTTCAGGCTTCACTTTGGGTACGATTGCCTTTAGTTTAAAAGTACTCTGCAAGTGTATGTGCAGTCGAATGGGATGTGTTTGTCACTTGTATGACAACAGGACTTTTAGCTGCTATTTGCAGAAATGGGAGGATTGCACTATTAATTCCAGAATACTGGCTCTGGCTGCTTTCAATTTTGTTTAAATTGTGTATAAGTATCAACAGACTGAGGGAGGCTAGAGGAGGTGATTAGGATTTGGTCAGTGTAAGAAAAAAAGGGAAAATTAGTTGTATTGTACGAGCAAAAGTGCAAGGCTGGTGACTTGTCAAGTGTATCTGTCGGAGTATTCTTAAGCCACGTGGTGTCAGCATTTCTGAGCTTAGCTGGCAAACATTGCTTTGTACTAGAGCCTAGACAGCTCCGTGTCCTTTTGGCTCTTCAATCAGGTGTCTGAAGGACATGGTCATATGCCTGTGATCATTTTAGCCTTAGCTGTGGCTTGGAAATGGTCTTAAATTGTGGTTGTTTTTGTAACAAAACAAAACAAACACCCTAAAATAAATCAATCCCTGTGGAATGTTGTCTCCAAAAACAGTAGTCATGCTAAAGTTATGACAGATGGAAACAAGGTCAGGTTTGCACAGTGACAAGCTCATTTGCTGGGCTATCTAACATAAAGTGACTTTAAGGCACATAAGATCCCATTTGAAGATACACATGTAGACTTGAAAATGAGCTTCATAGGTGAGTCTAATAGAAGAATATTACCACTCTGTATAAACATAATCTTACAAAGTATAGTCCAATATAGCTCTGGGATCCAAAGAGGGCAGACGGGTCAGCAGTATTCATTTAATATTTCTATTTCTGGCAGCATCTGTGGCAGGAAGTGGGGTGGGGTAGGGAGGCTGTATTTTATTTTATTTTTAACCTGAACAGACCCTACTGAAGAGCTCTGAAAATTTGATGCCTTCTTGGTTATTAGGTATGTACGGACAAGTTCTTTTAGATTGTTCTTAGTTTCATCTTCCTATGAAGCACATCCTCATTCTGCTTTTTCGGGGTTTGTTGAGTCCTTTCAGAGCCCTAAGCACCTTCACCTTCTTGCTTGTTTCTCCTGGGCAGTGAGAGAGACTCCAGTAAACCCATCTGTTTGGCGAGGTTATAATCCTTCACTCTACAATGCCTTTACCTCTTGTGTGTATGACTTAACTTGGCTACAGACACTTGAAATCTCAAAGAGAAAAACTGGTTGCTCTGGATGACAGACATTTTCTGTTTTCCATGTGAACTGAAGGGTCTTCTTACCTCTGAGACAAGCAGATTTTTACATTATATAAGCAATTCATGAAAGTAATTACAGGCAGATTTTCTTCTGTGTTTGTCTAGAAGGATAATGAAACAAAGGAGCATAATTAACACTGAATCTTTTTCGTCCCACAAACGTTACAAAGCATTTTGCTGCGTAGGTTCCTTTTGGACACAGTGTATGCCATCTTGTGGACATGTCACATTATGTCTGAATCCTTGAGACAAATATTTGAAGATCATAATACTCTGTGTGCAATACGTGAAACAGTACACATTTGTAGTTCAATGAAGACAATCCCCCTTCTTGGGTGCTGATTTTGTAATTGGAGATACTTGAGTTTGCTTGGTTACCTTACTGATGAATGTTTGTCAAAGCAGTATATTGTTACATGGCAATAATAAAAATTAATTTAAAAAAAAAAAAAGATATTTCCTTGCTTTGAAAGTGAAAGAAAACATGTCTTATTAGAGACATAATCAATTCATACAGATAATTTTTAATGTGAAATTAAGGTATCCATACTCTTTATTGACCCTTACTAGTTTAATCCTTTCTTGGTAGAAATCACGTGACAAGTCTTAAGTCATTCTTTACAGAATCACAGAATATATTTGGTTCTAAGAGACCTTAAAGATCATCTAGTTCAGTGACTAAAAATTCCATTCCAAAAGCCAGAACAATTTGTTTTCTAGGGAAGGCTCTAAACCCTTTAACATTTGTCAAAACAGTATGATTGCTGAATGAGATAATTTCCCTTTTCATGCAGAGATTAGAGATCAACAGATCTTGTCTTGTAAAAGTTCTTTAGAGATAGCCTACTGCTTGTTTCTTCTAAAAATTTAAATAAGGCAAAATATGAGTAACATGAATAGTGGGGATTAGTGTTACAGTGGTACAAGCAGCACCTGGTAAAAGATTTATCTCCCAGTATTGCTGGGTTTCTCTGAAGTTCTGAAAGCTATCAAGACAAAGCAGCTGGGTCAGATGGTTCTACAGTTCTGCCCCATACAAATGTGGGAGTCATAAGACTCGTAAGAGAACTCATGACTTATTAAGCAAACACCTGAGACTAAAACCAAGTATTGCAAGTATTTGAAGATACTGACATCATCCACCAATTAACAATGAGGCCATGCACATTGTGGTAATAATAAGGATCTAACTGCTGCCCAGTGCTAAGAAAAAT
Source organism: Eubucco bourcierii (assembly GCA_013396675.1). NCBI lineage: Eukaryota > Metazoa > Chordata > Aves > Piciformes > Ramphastidae > Eubucco > Eubucco bourcierii. The sequence goes on along the minus strand of VWZE01021927.1, from coordinate 539,362 downwards.
ATTTATGAACTGGACTACAGTGAGCCATGAATTTGCAGAGCAGTAGTTTATTTTTAGTTACTGTAGATTCTGTTCTGGTTGTGATACAGATCACATGATTTTGCTGCAGGGGAAATTCAGAAGGATCTGTGTATAAATCAAGACTTGCAGAATCTCACGTGATTTTTGCTGCAGGGGAAATTCAGGGGAAGCTGTGTGCATACAATCAGGACTTGTGAAATCTATGCATACAGCAAATAAGCCAGCTCTCAAAATCCCAGTGCTTTTAACTGTTGTGTGAGGGTTTCTAGTTCACTTATTTTTATCACTAGTTTTTGTCTGCAAGGATATTCAGTTGTTTACTGATTGCCTTTCTTGTCATGAGGGATTAGTCTGAAAAGACAGAGGGTTCATTTCAACTGAGGAGCGTCCTGAACATTTGGCATCCATATGTAACGAGTCACTCAAGGCTGCCAGCAAATTTGGTGAACTGCTTTCTTAATATGTAGCAATGGATGTTGAAGATTACATTTCACAATTGTTAGTCATTGTTTTGGTAAATGGACATTAATTGGCACAACGCTATCACTGTTTTGGCTCTGTAGCTATATGACACTCATGCTGATTTTGTCCCCAGATAGTAAACTTCCTGGCCTGCTGCTTCCTGCAGACAAGCAATATCAAGTGACAAGACATGATATATAACATCCAAATTTCTGGAACAGGAACTAAGTTTTCTGGCTGAGACTGTTGGTCACTTTATTTGTAGACTTGAAAGATTTGCTGAAGTGCCTTTAATTAAGATAGTCCTGCCAGAGGTGGAGAATTCAAATAGTAACCATTATATCAACACTACTCTTAAATCATGTGACATAAGTTCTAACAGCCAGAGATTATAGAGCAAGACAGAATTCAGTAGCAACAACTTTGCAGTTGCCAGAACTGCAGCAAATATTACTACTGCTAAGTTCACATGTTTGTAGCATGAAGTGAGAGGAGCATAAGGGAAAAAATAGCATCCAGCTCTGCACATAACGTGCCGAGATGAGAGTTTCAGAGAAGTGGATATTTGAGGCCTTATTGGATAACTATGAATTTTTAATAAGAAGATCTTAATCTCTATATATCATTCTGTATTTTTTGCCTATATTGCAACTAGGCTGTAATAATTCTGATGACCAGGTGACACCTATGTGAGAGATTATTATGTCAGAATTATGCACAAGTGACTACTGTATCATTCCTTACTCACTTTAGATCCCACAGAGTTGGAACAAAGTAGTTGATCAAAATAAGTCTGGCTGCTGCCTTAGATAAAACAACTTAAGAAAACTTAAATGTAAGGTTTAGATCTGTGGTTTCAGTGGTCAGATACAACATGAGCCAGCAGCGCTCATTTACAGTCAAGACAGTATCATGGCCTGGCCAAACAGCAAGTCAGGCATTATTCTGGAGGAAGGATGAGAAGATAGGATTTTGCATTCCTTCCTTAAGCAATGGTTCCACAGCAGCTGAAATTATGCTTCAGTTCTGTCTATAGGAAAAATAAGCAGTTTTATTTTTAAAATCAGATCCTTTCTGTATCCTGTCAAGGGAGTAGGGAAATGGATTTGAATAGTGAATGGTTGAAGAATCACAACTTTACTCTCTATTTTCTGGTGGCATTATGAGAGAATCCATCAAATAAAGGATGACTTAATCAGAACAGATCTGCCATTTTTAAGTGGGAAGCTTTTCTATGATAACTGGGGTTTTTTTTGTTGTTTATACTATGAGAACCATTACTGGCTATTCTTGTAATTCTTTACATCAAGTCCCAGATGTTCTGAGAAAAATAAATTGATCATTACCTCTCTTGACACAACACTGCTGTGTTACTCTCTAGGGTAGATGATATAATTTACATACTTAAATGTTTTACTATGGTATGACAGTGTTTTGCAGTCTGGCAGCTGCTATTAACTGTTATGACAATGAAAAAACACTATGGGAGTTGGTAATTAAGGAGGAAGCAGTACTAAAAGAAAGACAGTAAATTATTAATATTTAGGTTTGGATTAATTTTGCAATTATGTCAACCAGTTGCAATTCTGGAAGGTCATTGCAGTTTCAGACTTGATATGCTACTTTTAAAGATAACAAATCCATCTATATTCCAATCTTCCATGCATATTACTCTGTAAATCCCCAACTTGCAGGTAAAAGAAAGGAATAGATTTTTCTTAATGGTTATACTAAGCAAAGGACACATGGTGAGGAGGGTGCATGCTTAGGAAGTAATTTTAAAAAGATGGCAGTGTTAGGAGTAGTTGTTGTGATGCCTTAAACTAAGGGTTGGCCTTCCTGGGAGGGCTCTAATTAAGGAGTTCCCTGCCTGCCAAGATGGTGGTAAATGGTCAGCTGCAGCATCAAAAGAGAGACCAACAGAAACCAGGAAAAGCTCAGCCTCAAGCCTGTTTCATTGGAGAGCACCAGGCAGAACTGTCCAAGTGGTTGCTGTGAATGTGGCAGGTGAGGCAAAGTTTGAAGGTTCAAAACTTGGGAGTCTTTTGTCCCATCAGTTTCTAGCACCTGGGGGGTGGAATTAGAAGTGGAAATGTAGAGGAAGAAAATGGGAACTGAGAAAGAAGATGGGTTTGCGTCTGAGGGCTCACTTGAAGTCATATCATCAGGGTTTCTTTTGTGGTTTTTTTTTCCCTACCAGTTCCAGACTGATGTGGAGCAATAGTGTTTTTGTTCCATGAACCTAAGCAATGATGGTAATATTTATAAGGTATTTACCTTCACAGAGTACTTTCTGAAAGGCAGGGTGTATTTGGGCTCTTTGTTGGCTTTTTTCCCTCTGTCCCCTGTGTCACAGGGTGAGTTTATCTGGGGATAATTTAAGTTGATATTATTAACTCCTAAATCACCATTGTGAAAAGCCAAGTGTTTGGAAACCAGCATTTAAGGTAACCCACTGCCTGGCAGCCTTGAAACTCAGGCTCTGCTCTTGTTGAAACTGTACCATCCTTTTCAATTAATCCGGTGCCTGTAATGTCAGGCTCAATGATAACTGCACAGAGCCAGTGCTCACCCAAGCAGAAGCAGTACAGCAATATTATCTATGCCTGTTCATTATTGCACTGTTAGTGCTTCTTTAGTAGTATATGAAGGATATGGCAGTACTCTTCTTTCTTGAGCAAAACCCCTCCAGGTGCCAACCATTAAAAACACTGTATAAAACCCCATCAAATTTCTTAAAGTGATTCTAACCTTAGCCAGGATATCTATAATTACTGTATGGTAATGAAGGTGCTGTTAGTATTTTACTAGGGATATGCAGATTGGGTTTTGTGGCTACCAAATACTTGCACATATGCTAATACCACCTTTATGTAGCCATAGTGCTTCACTAAGGAGGCATTAATTTGTAACTGTGGCTAGCAGGTGTTTTTCCTGTTTGTCAGAAGGCAGTCTCAAAGAGACTCATACCTTCCTTCTCTGTGGTTCTCTAGAGTCTAAGCTCAGCTAACACTCTAATGAGGAGGGTTTTCTGACAGCCAAAATTCCTGTTTTCATGCACCAGTCTACTATGAAGGAGCTGATTAGGTCATCTTGACAAGCTGTACCCAGCTCATGACAGCTAAGTATTACCAGTGCTCTGGGGACATTTCAGCAATGTGAATTTGCAGTTTGCACTGAAATGTGGGATGTGTATCTTGACATGAAGTGAGAACCTCAGAGGTCATGTCACATGATTACTTGGCTAGTCAGAGAGAAAAATCTCACTTGAAGATTAGCTGTTGTTAGCCAGAAAGGCAGCAGAACGTCTTCCTTTGGACCTGTAGAACAGACTGTTGATTCACACTGGTGGCACTGATGGTAGGTGTATTGTAATTGTTGTTTAAAATGCAGGTCAGTTTTAAAGGAGAAAAGTCTGACCAAAGTCAGTAGAAATTGACTGACATAATAGCAAGTTGTACTACTGTTTTGTAGTGTTGTTTTGGTTGGAGGTTGTTTTCTGGTTGTTTTGTTGTTGGTTTGTGGCTTTTTGTTTGTTGGTTTGTTTTTAACTTATGCACTACTTCCTAAACTAGATGGGATTAGTAGCTCACCAGTTGGCCATGTTACACAATGCAGATGACACATGACTTGTAATGATCTAGTCTTCTCTTAAATAGATTTTCCAGAAAGTCATCAAAGTTGTCTGGAAGTAATCAAAAGATGTAAAATAACTTACTTCTTTAGTCAGTTTGTTCTACTTGCTCATCACCTAACTATTGAAATGGAAAAAATAAGACATTAAACATCATTCTTCTAGCTTTGTCCTTTAGACATATTTTTTTCTATACTTTTCTCACTTTGATTAAAAAGCTCTTTTGGATCTGATACATTCCCACTATAAACCAATGTGTGATTTAGCACAGTAATTTTCTAAACTTGAAGAAACTAAATAACTGAGAAGATCCAATACTCACATTAAATACTGGTCCTCATATCGATATTATTTCATTAAGGAGAAACAAAGAAAAACCTGTGCATATTCCTTAGCAGCGACAACCTAGCAGAACAGTTTCTGATAATGGAGTAAAAGGATATGAGAGAAAGAGATATTGACTCAAATAATTAATCCTTTCCAGCTTTATAGCTCTTTGTCAGTCTTGTACACAAAATTGCATGAAAAAGAATTTAGCTCATAGGTGTTAAATCCACTTTGAGGCTTGGAGAAAAGATTTAGAATTAGAAAAAAATGTGCTGCTTTAATCAACATGCAAACTCTACTTTATTGCATAGTCAAATTCCCATGGGCAGAAGCTGAATTTTGGTTAAGTACTACTAGACACTGTAAGTGTAAATAATTAGTTCTTCATCAGTATTGATCCCACCAGGAAATTCATGCCCTTGGGACTTTGAAGTAGGTTTTCTTCAGCCAAATGGTGCTTGCAGCAGTGAAATGACAATTTCTAATTTTTAGTCTAAAAATTTTAGTATTTCCAAAATATATGGAAGTGTTCTTCTAGGTGGCACTGCTTTTTTCGCATCTTTTTTTTTTTTTCTTTTATTTTTTTTTTTTTAATGCCATCAGGTTTACTTGTTTCACATAAAATAGCGTGAAAAGCAAACCTGTGTGTGTCTTAAATTTTAGCTCTTATTGTAGCTCAGAGTATTGACTGTCAATTGCAGTACCAAAATGACTGGCTGTATTTTGCTTGTACTAACTGTTCAAACTGTGTTGGATTCTTTCTCTGCTTTGCAATTTGAATCAGCCAGAGTAAATGATCTTTAAGGTCCCTTCCAACGTATGCCATTCTCTGATTATCTGACTTACTCCCTTCTCTGTAAATCTAGGCATGTACATTCATTACTGGTCTGGTATTGCATTCTAGCACAATTTTTGTAAGTGTCTAGGAAATGATCAAAACTTGTAGAAACTCTTTTCTAGCCTCAACAAATCAGAAGATACAAAAACCAAACCAAACAAAACAAAATCCATTGATTTCTATGTGTGCAAGTCCTGGGATTTCTAGGCCAGATAAAAATAAGGTTTACTTATTTTTACTTATTTTATGCTTCGAGGGCATATTACAGTACGTAATAAATCTAGAGTTCACTTTTGAAGCTAAACTGACCTCTACTGGTGTTCCATAATACAATGCATACAATGCCTTAGTGTAATGATAAATATACACTATTTTGTGTACATTTCCTGTTCCATGACGCTGTGAATAGCCCCGCTGATGACTCAGTAGGGTGGAGAAGTGTTAACAGACAGACTTAGCAGGTAGGGCTGCCTAGCACATCATACTTTGAATAAGGCATGAGTGGAGCTTTCCTTGCCCAATAATGGAAGCTTCTGAAAATGCTATATGGGCCTTTCTTACAATTTCTATAAAACAATTTATGTTTATAATCTTCAGGTACACAGCTCATGGGGAGGTGAGGAGAGATAACAAAGATCTATCTTAGTTTCTAGTGGTGTTTCCTCAAGCATGCTTGAATTGGTGCTGCCCATGTCCCCACCCAGTCACTTGGTCTACTGCAGAAAGATAACTTCTGTGGGTCCCACCACAAAGGCAGCTTCATGAGGATGCTAGTCTTGGTTTGCCCCACAGTACAGACGCCCACCCTGCCTAACCCAGGCAGGCTGGTGAGCTGCTGCTCACAGGTGCTGCAGTGGCCTGGCCAGCTCCAGACTAGCTAAAGCTTCTTTCACTGAGTGTCAGCCAGCCAAGGGCTGGAAAAGGGAGAACTAGGGAGTGGTGAGACAGATGGGAAGGAGGAGGTGTAGTGAGAGGAAATACACTAATGCAACAGCAAGTGGGTGCTGACTGCCTGCTGTATTTGGACATTGGGTGGAAATTGTAGTAGGGCAAAAGGCACAGTGTTACTGGAGTGCTCAAGGAGGGGTATAATCTCTGTCGCTAGCCGCCACTGACTAGATGTAAGCAAAAAAACATGGGAGAACATGGCAGTCAGAAGAAGGTGGCTTTCAGTTGAAGATCATGCCTTATTTCACCCTGGGAGATACGTTCAGTCATGGCTCTCTCTTGTAGCCTCTGTGCTGTCCAGAGCTATCTAGGGAAGGGGATTTAGTTACAAAGAGAACAATTCTTCCAATTTTAGTTAAACCAGGGCACCAAAACCAAATTTGCTTATATTCCATCACTGAGAAAAATATCATAATATTATAATATGATTTCTTGGTAATGTATGTAAATGTATTCACCTCTGAATCTAGTTCTCAGGTTCAACTGCCAGCTTGTAGTAAGGAGACTGAATACTGTTGAATCAACTCCTCCCTCAGTGCTGTTCCGTGGAGGAACAGGAAATACTCATGTTGCCAGGGCCCTTATGCTGCAACACCTGATGAAATCCCCGTGCAGTGTTACCTGCAGGAGGGTCCATAGAGTCCTGACTGAAGAGCTCATGCAGAGCTCACTACTGGGCTTATTGTCACTTGGGGTAAGAGCTCTTTTTGTCCTGTGAAACCTGAATCCTGGCTCCAGGATGCGTTTGAATTGAAGTTTTCTATGTGTTACTTAGGGTGAGGTCCAAGAATGGATTTAAACACAAAAATAGAACTTTAGCAAGTGTTAAATGCTTTCAGCCAAAAGGCCTAATGCGGAGTCCCTGCTGAAGCCTCAAGGGCTGCTGATTCTCTTCAGTCTGAGCAGAATTAAAACACTTAAATACCAGGCCTTGCCAACTGGTTCACCTGAACTACTGCAGGTAAAGCAGGACTTGTTGAATCCTTTTCGGGCCAGTAATTGATCTTCTGTCTTATCTCAGAGCTGTTTTGTTGGATATAGAAAGGAGTGACACACGCTATACTTTCCAAAGTCTGAATCCAGTTGCATGTAAAGACACTAGTTAAAAATCACCATATCTGTTGAAAGTTTCTGTAATACTTTTATGTTTTCTTGCATGTTGTCCAAAATAACTGATATTGGTTAACAGCTGGCTGAGCATGAGCCAGCAGTATGCGGAGGTGGTCAAGAAAGCCAACAGCATCCTGGCCTGTATTAGGAATAGTGTGGCCAGTACGAATAGGGAAGTGATTATGTCCCTCTACTTGGCACTGCTTAGGCTGCATCTCAAATACTGCATTCAGTTTTGGGCCCTCACTACAAAAAGAACACTGAGGTGCTGGAGCATGTTCAGAGAAGGACAGTGAAGCTGGCAAAGGGTCTGGAAAACAGGTCTGGTGAGGAGCAGCTGAGGAAAATAGGGTTGTTTAACCTGGAAAAAAGAAGTCTGAGGGGAGACTTCATTGCTCTCTACAACTCCCTGAAAGGAAGAGGCTGTAGTGAGGTGGAGGTCAGTCTGTTCTCCCAGGTAACTAGTGATAGGAGCAGAAATGGCCTCACATTGCACCAGAGAGGGCTTAGATTTGATATTAGGAAAAAATCCTTCACCAAAAGAGTGGCCAGGCATTGGAACAGGCTGCCCTTGGAGGTAGTAGAATCACCATTCTTAGAGACATTCAAAAAACCATGCAGACTTGGTACTTCAAGACATAATTTAATGACTGTGGTGGTGTTAGGTTCATGATTGGACTTGATGACTGTAGGGTTTTCTCCAACTGTAAATACTCTTTGATAAGGGGTACTGTAGAATTGTTAAAAAAAGGTTACAAATCTAATTTGCTCAGGCAGCTTTTGTCATCTTAGCAATTTAACCACATCTTGTCACCCACAACTAAGAGTCTTTCCATCCTAATTGACAAATCTTCACATATGTCTTCCCATAACAAACAAAGCATCCTTCAAAACCAGGAAGGGCCAGTTGGTATGGTTCAGGACCTGATTTAAAAAAAAAAAAAAAGTGATGATCTTACAACCACACTAGAAAATACACCTCATACCCCTCAGCCCGTACTGAATTTAAGAGAAACTGCCCAATGGTTGGTTAGTAGCTGTTGACATGAGGTGTAGATGCATTTCGTTGTATGAATATCTGCCGGGAACCTGGTATGTTAGACTTAAGGGAATGCCCCAGCAGCCAAACTTGTGCAGCTTTGTAATAAAGCAATGCTTGTTAGTGCTAATCTAGCAGTAAGGAGTTCTAGTCCTGGTTTCAATGACAGAATTAGAGAAGAGTTTTACCCTCCCATTCTAGAAAACGTAGCACCTGGCCACGCTGAGTACCGGAAAGGTGAAGCCCGTTCGTTTTAATTTGCGGAATAGGAGTGAGTCTCTGCGTTATGAGCTGCCGAGCTCCCTGACAGCTGGGTTTGGCCGTGTGGCAGAGTAATGGAGTTGTGGCCATCTGCGTCAGGCATGATTGTACTTCCACGGACGTTTTTTTTTCTTTCCGCCAGTACTCGGTGTCGCCGGTTCGGTACGGTGAAGGCGTTGCCAGTAAGTCGTGGGAACAGGGAAAGACAGCTCGTTCCGAGCAGCGCCTGCCCCGGTGCCAGAATTGGGGGCAGACTGCCCTCCATAGGCTCGCCGTCCTCGAGAGAAGGAGAGGAAGAAGACTAGGGTGAGGGTGAGAACGGGACAAGACCGCCGGGGCGGTGGCGTCACTCTAGCGGGCGGAGGGCTGTCCGGCACCCGCTGCGGAGCGGTAAGGGCTGTGGGACTGCTGCGGACGACGCAGGGTGCCCCGAATCTGATGGGATCCGCGCGGACCCGCTCCCGCGGCTGGTAGGGCTAGGAGAGGGGGTATTGCTCTTGCTCCACTGCTGGGGCCGTTTTCGAGGCCGCCGCTCCTAAGTCTCCCGCGGGGGCCAGGTAGGGCCGGACCCACCCCGTCCCGGCTGGGGCTCAAGGGTAGCTGCCTCTGCTTTTCGATCTGGTCTCGCCGCGCCCGGGGCACTGGGGAGAGCAGGGTGTTGTGGGCGGCAGCGGGGTCCTGAGCACTGCGGTGCTGGACCCCGGGGTGACAGTCAGGAGACGGCCCGGGAGAGGCCGTGGGTGGTGGCTCATGCCCTCTGAGCTGGGTGCGCGGCCAGAACCGGAATGGTGCGCAGCGAAAGAAGTGAAACCCGACTGTTGCATGCGGCAGTCAGGCTAGGGCGGATGTGTCCGTTTCCTCACGGACAGCCTGGCCGTCACGGCAGCAGCAGTTACTTTGAAAATGACACTGCCCCAGGGAAGGAGTGCACTAGCCTCACCAGGACCCGAGCCCGAGGCCACTCAGGGGATGATTCTGAGGTTGATGATTGTTTGGTAGAAGTACCCTAGTAAATGCCTGGAACTTTGCTTGGAAGAAGAACACGTGGTGTGGTACCGTTACTATTCTGCCAGTATAAAATTGTGTGATACAGATGTCATTGGTTGTCTCACTACGGAATAGGTCCAAGTCTTTTCTGCAGTTTTTGAGTTTTATTCTTTCACGAGTGCCTGGAAATGACTGTAGGTTAGTAAACTAGGAAGGTCACATAGTTGTCAGGGTTGGAAGCGGCTTCAAAGATTATCCAGTTCTAACCTCCCTGCCATGGGCAGGGACACCTTTGACATGCTCAAAGCCCCATAGAGCCTGGCCTTAACCTCCAGGGTTATTGTCCTATTGCCCTGATAACCAGGATATCTGGCCCAAACAAGTGCAGAGTTATGACTTGATGCTGTGCATGGAAAAAATCCAAAGTATTCTGATAAACCTGTATATCCTGCCTGATTGCTTAAAAAAAAAAAAAAAAA
>VWZE01021927.1:424310-525742 GCA_013396675.1 Eubucco bourcierii | reverse complement strand
GGGGGGGATGGGAACTCCCAAACCATCACAGTTGAGAAGGCAGTGTAGACATTGTAAGACCAGCAGAGGTTTACTAGATAGGAACTGTAGTTCAGAGTTACAGTACCGGAGGTATATGAGATAAACATCAGGATATGTAACTGCTTAAAAGGTGGGATAGATACAAGAGAAGCTGGTTATGAGTTAAAGCTAAAACTTACTACAAAGTGTGGAACCATGATAGAAGAGTTTCTAGAGTATCTCTTGAAAAAGTAAGAGATTCAAGCTTGTCTTAAAGCAATCTGAAATTCCTGTTCTCAAATAGATGTGTCTTGTGAAGTAAGGAGAAAAAATAATAAAATGTCACATATACCAATAAAAAGTCATAGAATCATAGAATGCTAAGGTTGGAAGGGACCTCAAGGATCATTTAGTTCCAACCTCCTGCCATAGGCAGGGGGGATACCTCCCACTACTACAAGTCACTCAAGGCCTTGTCCAACCTGGCCTTGAACACCTCCAGGGAGGGAGCAGCCACAACCTCCCTGGGCAACCTGTTCCAGTGTCTCACTACCCTCACTGTAAAGAACTTCCTCCTAACATCCAGTCTGAATCTCCCCTCCGCCAGTTTAAACCCATATAGAAAACCCAGCTTCCTTTTGATAGCAAGATACTGATCCAGAATCTGCGTTCTACTAGGTGTGCAGCAGTGCTTGAGTCAGGAGTATTTAATAATCATACAGTTTCTGTTGTTTCTGCCAGTTTCTGTACTTGGCATGAATTAGTGCTTCTCTGACCTCAGTCAAGCTTCCAGCAATGGGGAGAGCCCTGCAGGTAAGCCAGTTTTCTGGAGAATTGTTCTCAGTGGAGAAGTTGTTGAAACCAATTGTTTGTTTTACTTTGTGACTGGTATCTTTTGTTGGAGTTATGACAAAACTTAATATTTAGGCTTTACTGTATGGATAAAACCAAAAGTAAGGATTGTATTCTTTTTCTAGTATAATAATCTAACTTCTGCTTTCTGGGTTATTACAGAGTCATTTAAGTTAGATCTCTGGAGGACATTTGGATCAGATGTGTGCTTAGGACCTACTTAGGTGAGGTTATTCAAGGCCCTTTGATTTTGTATTCCATTGTTTCTTTTCCAAATTGTGTTTTCCTGCGTCTGTTCTTGTTATGGAATTATTTTCAGCCAGCAATGGTCATGATGGGGAAGCCTGCACTTTATCTGACTCATTTGCTGTAGCTTTTGTTTACTCATAGTAAATACTGTCCAGTCATAGTACTTTCTTCCTTCCAACAGATCTGTTCTTTGCCCTTCTGTGTGTTGCCTACAGATTGTGCTGGTATTCTCAGTCAGTGTTTTCCCGGACTTAAGAAATCAGATAGCACAGTCGTTTGTGGCCAGCAATTTTCTGCTGTGTATAACAAATGCACAACAATTCAAGTAAGTGAGACATTTATGTATGTGTGGTGGTGTTTGGTTGTTTTCTTCTGTTTGTCCTTTGTTGGTTTGTTTGTTTTTATTTCTGGTTCATGGTTTTGCGGGTTTGGGGGTTTTTGTTTGGTTTTTTGGGGTTTTTTGTTGTTTTTTTTTTCAATTTTCTTAACTAATTTCTCTCCCTGCCCAGTGCAGACTGTGCTATACTCTGCTCTTTGAGACCTCTTTATGTAATGCTTCCAAATTGAGGTGCATGGCTGCTCAGAATAAGCTTGAGCAGTTAAATGAAGGACATTGTATTCAGAAGAAGATGGTTGGGATGGGAATAGAGCAGCAGGGTTGAGAGGCAGGAATTGGCGAGACAAATTGCAAGGTCATAGCCTGTATTTTATTTAATAATCATACAATGTCAAGGCCTGGAAAGGACATCTAGGTCATCTAGTCCAACCCCCCTGACAGAGTAGGATCATCTATACCAGATCACATAGGAACGTGTCCAGGCAGGTTTTGAATATCTCCAGAGTGGGTGACTCCACAACTCCTCTGGACAGCCTGTTCTAGTGTTCTGTCCCTTACAGTGAAAAAGTTCCTCCTCATGTTTAAATGAAACTTCCTTTGCCTCAGGTTCCACCCATTGCCCCTTGTCCAGTCTTCAGGCATCACCGAGAAGAACCTGGCTCCATCCTCCTGGCACTCAGCTTTTATGTATTTATAAACATTGATGAGGTCACCTCTCAGCCTCCTCTGTGTCTCCAAGCTAAAGAGCCCCAGCTCCCCTAGTCTCTTCATGTAAGAGAGATGTTCCATTCCCTTAATCATCTTTGTGGTGCTGCGCTGGACACTCTCGAGCAGTTCTATGTCCCTTTTGAAGTGGGGGACTGAGAACTGGACACAGTACTCCAGATGTGGCGTCATCAGGGCAGAGTAGAGGGGCAGGAGAACCTCTCTCTACCTACTAGCCACACCCCTTCTAATACACCCCAGAATGGCATTGGCCCTCCCAGCCATGAGAGCACATTGCTGGTCCATCAACTAGGACCCCCAAATCCTTTTCCCCTTTGCTACCTTCCAGCAGCTCAGTCCTCAACCTATACTGATACCTGGGGTTGCTCTTTCATCTACACTTGTCCTTGTTGAATTTCATTATATTTCTTCCTGCCCAACCCTCCAGCCTGTCAAAGTCTCGTGGAATGGCAGCACAGCCTTCTGGTGTGGCAACCATTTCACCCAGTTCGGTGTCATCAGCAAACTTGCTGACAGTGCACTCTGTGCCCTCCAGGTCATTGATAGGGCCACGAAGATGATCAGAGGGCTGCAGCAGCTCTCCTATGAGGACAGACTGAGAGAGTTGGGGCTCTTCAGCCTGGAGAAGAGAAGGCTTCAAGGAGACCTTATAGTAGCCTTCCAGTATCTGAAGGAGGCCTACAGGAAGGCTGGGGAGGCACTGTTGACAAGGTCTTGCAATGACAGGACAAGGGGCAATGGGTTTAAACTGGCAGAGGGGAGATTTAGACTGGATGTCAGGAGGAAGTTCTTTCCAGTGAGGGTGGTGAGGCACTGGAACAGGTTGCTCAGGGACGTCGTGGGTGTTCTCCCTGGAGATGTTCAAGACTCATTACAGGCCTCCAACTAGACTCCATCCCATTGACCACAACTCTCTGGCTTCTTTCCTTCAACCAATTCCCAATCCACCTCACTACCTGATCATCCAGACCACACTGCCTTGGTTTAGCCACAAGGATGCTGTGGGAGACAGTGTCAAATGCTTTACTGAAATCAAGACAAACCACATCCACTGCTCTACCATCATCAATCCACCTGGTTATGTCCTCATAAAAAGCTACCAAGTTGGTCAAACGTGACTTCCCCTTGGTAAAACCATGTTGACTGCTCCTAATGACCCCACTGTCCTTGATGTGCTTAAGGATAGCATTGAGGATAAATTTCTCCATTGTAACATAAACATTATTGGACAGTTGTCAGATGTGATATAAACCTGCTGAATCCTTCTGCAGTGTGTAGGTGCCTCTAAGCACACTACTAGTTTCAAGGCAGAGTTTTATCTTAGAATTTCTCATTCGCTTAATGCGCTTTATTTAATAGCAACGTAAAAAGAAAGTTTAGGTAGGCGTCATGTTTTTTTCAGGTGGAGCCTGCAAATTGTCTTGCCATGTTAAAATTGAAAGTTCTGGGTACACAGCACATGCAGACCATACTTCTGGTTTCAGATTGCTGCATGGAGTTAGAGATTAGGAATTTAAAAGGGAGTGGAATGTTTGAACTAGCTGAAATACACCTTTCAAAATTCAAACTCCTGTAAAAACTGCTGCACACCTGAGTTTTACTAAGTATTCAGCAGTTTTTAAAAGGCTTCCATTCCCCGAAATTCATGTGGTTCTAATGCAGCTCTAAAAGCGACACAGCTGTATTGCACTCTCTGTGCCTTGTTCTGTTGGTAGAATTCCTGATTTGTCTTCCTGGGCTCTTCAGAGAGCATAAATAATTGATCTGGTTTCATTTGAATAGAGTGGTTTCTCAGTGCTATGTGTTTTACCAGCCTTCTGTCTACTTTTAAGTCAACTTTCTTCTGTATGTAGAGCAGTTGACCTCTGCAGAAAGGAATGTGTCCTGTGCTAATGTTGTTGCACTGCAAGCTTATGTAGGAAATTGAGTGAAGTGCCTGCAATTTGAAGTACTCGTGATTCTTTATCTCGAGCTAATGAACAGAAAGAAGACTCTGGAGGAGGGAGCTAGTGCATTTGCTGCTGTATCACTTCCCCTCTGGAGTCTGGTGACTCATCTGCCCAAAGTTGAGTGCAGCTGGGCACACAATGAGTCAATGTCCACCTTACAGTTGTGCACCTGGAATGTTAAGGCTTTTTTTAAGAACAGAAGAATGATGTGAGATGGGTAGGTGAAGTCATTGGTCTTTGTCTTACCACATGCACTCCTAAAGACGCAAAGCAAAAGAGTACTGAGAGTCTGAGAAGAGAAGCTAGAACTGCTCATAGAATCATAGAATGGTAAGGTTGGAAGTGACCTCAAGGATCATCTAGTTCCAACCCCCTGCCATGGGCAGGGGCACCTCCCATTAGTACAGGTCACTCAAGGCCTCATCCAACCTGGCCTTGAACATCTCCAGGGAGGGAACAGCCACAATGTCCCTGAGCAACCTGTTCCAGTGCCTCACCACCCTCACTGTAAAGAACTTCCTCCTAACATCCAGTCTAAATCTCCCCTCTGCCAGTTTAAACCCATTGCCCCTTGTCCTGTCATTGCAAGACCTTGTAAACAGTCCCTCCCCAGCCTTCCTGTAGGCCCCCTTCAAATACTGGAAGGCTACTGTAAGGTCCCTTCAAAGCCTTCTCTTCTCCAGGCTGAAAAGCCCCAACTCTTGTAGCCTGCCCTCAAAGGAGAGGTGCTGCAGCCCTCTGAGGACAATTGTGGCCCTCCTCTAGACCCGCTCAGTTTTCTGTGTTTTAATAGCATTTGGATCTGAAACTTACAGGTGTAAATAGAAACTTCTCGTGTATCAGGCCCAGTCTTGCATTTAGTGTCCTTGTTGATCATTCAGTGTTTGTATATCCTGGTCTGAGATAGCTTTAATGTTGCCTGATGGTTTACATGTATATAGCCTCTTTACAACATTTTAGTCCATTTGACTTGGTTGTTGCCTGTCTCATCCATTGTCTTTTCTTGCAGTTAGGTACCTTTCACTGAACAGTCTTTCTTTTTTAATTATTTGGGAGCAGCAGTTGAGAGTCTACTTTAAGAAGACAAAACTTGTTCTGTTCAGTTCAGTTTCTGTTCTTGCCATCAGCTTGCTTTTGTGCCTTTCAGTTAATAAACTGTTGCTGTTTCCAATGTCCTAAAAGCAGTTTAATCTGTTAGAATTTCATGCCTTCTCTATCCTTTATTGATGCTGAAGACTCTGTGTCACTTTTGATATGACCGGTGTGGGGTTGGTTTGTAATAAAAATCTTTTGTTTGTAATAGGACATTAAGCATTAGTTTCTCTTCCCAGCATGTTGGTATCAGTGGTATTTTCTGTAAGACTATATCTGTAAAACTTACTATGATTAAAGTTATAAACCATTCTCTATCTATTTGCAGGGGGCAAAGTGCAAATAGAAACTATGGAATGTCTGTTAGTGCCCTTAAGAGATTGCAGAGGGAAGTGCAATGTGCAGTTTATTTCCTTCAGCCTTAGGTTTTGCCTAATCTAAAATAAATGCTGAAAATACTTTATAGAAAGTACCTCTTGCCTTTGTTTTCAGTGCTTGCTAATCTGAGGGTTAATACTTACTGCTATATGAGTTCACTGTCTCATCTGGAGCTTGGAAAACTTTGATACTCAGAAACTCTTAAAAACCGTGGGAGTTATTTTGGGTTTTTTTGGTGTGGGTTTTTTTTTTTTTTTTTAGTTACTTTGTCTTTTGTTTCGTTTCTTGTTTAGAGGAAGCTGGTTTTCAGCTTCTCAGTCTCAAAATGTGCTCAAGTGGCAGATCGGTTTGCAAGCAGTTTGTTCAGAATTAGGCTTTGCTTTATGCAGAAGATACAGTATCTCTCTTCTGAAACAGTGTTCCTAAGAGGAAGCAAGTGTTGAAATAATGGCAAATACAGTTGAAAGGGGTGTTCCCTAATCCACTTAATGCTGAGTGATACGCAGTTTTTGATGTGTAATTGCTCTTAAAGCTTTCAGGAGGAAATGCTCCACGACTCTCTTGCCAATTTATCTAGTACTTAAATAGCCTTAATAATAGATAATGGGAAAAGTTTATTACTTTAAAGATTTTCCTTCAGAAAACTTTAGTTCTTTTTCATTGCTAGCTGTCTGTCTTCGTTACTCTCTCTGGTTTTTTTGGAACTAAGGAAACTTTGTTTTTTCCTCAGAATTCCTCATTTCTAGCCTTTTGGCGCTTTTCTTTGGAATCTCTTCACTTGTGTATTTCTTAGATACTGTGCTCCTATGAGGGCTTTCCCAGAACGGCAGAGCTTCTTCAGCTGCCATACAGGTACTGGTTCTGCTATGTGTTCCTGCATGGTGTTTGCCATTTTCATGGCACTGACAGTTTATGTTCAGCTTCTGGTCTGGTTCTATCTGCTGGATCCTTCTCTGTAGTATAGATGCCAGACTGGTCAGTTCTTTTGAATGAAGAATGTGATTGTGTTTGTTGGGTGATAGGTGGAAGGAGATGCATTTTAAACTATTATTAAATTATTTACAAGGTCCTGCAACGACAGGACAAGGGGCAATGGGTTTAAACTGGCAGAGGGGAGGTTTAGACTGGATGTTAGGAGGAAGTTCTTTACAGTGAGGGTGGTGAGACACTGGAACAGGTTGCCCAGGGAGGTCGTGGATGCTCCCTCCCTGGAGGTGTTCAAGGCCAGACTGAATGAGGCCTTGAGTAACCTGTACTAGTGGGAGGTGTCCCTGTCTATGGCAGGGGGTTGGAACTAGATGATCCTTGAGGTCCCTTCCAACCTTACCATTCTATGATTCTATGAAACAGTGCTGTGGTGGGGCACACCCAAGTCCCTGCTCTCGACCGTCAGCTCTTGCCTGCCTTTTGAAGGGACCTGCCTCGTGGGTAAAATGCGAGCAGCCTGAGCTTTACCCTGTGCTGCCCCATGATCTGCACTTCAAGGCACTGCCGCACAGGCTGCCGACAAGGAGCCAAGGGACTATCTTCGAATTCATACTGCACCGCCGTGAGTAGCGCAGACGTTCCCTAGGGCTCCAGGCTGCTTTTGTTCGTAAATGTGGCAAAGCTATTTTTTGTAGCAAACCTTTTCCAAGCTTTCTGATTTTTCTGAATTACTAAATTTCCTGTAAATATCCTTGTGAAAGGTTTTCCGACCGAATTTCTGAACCCCATCTAATTTGTATAGAGTTGTGGGCGGAGCTTTCTGGAAATAAAATAACTGCATATTTTATAATTCCTACCTCATTAATTCCCACAACTGACTTAAGTACAAAATCCAGATTTTAGGAGATGAAAGCAAAAAAGGGTGTTCATTAGGCAGTTCCTTCACAGATTACTAATAGGTAGGACTCTATGAGTTAGTTTAAAAATTCAGAATACTTTGACCTCAAAGTGTCTGTTACGTAAAATGACTGTAAATGTGATGAGAAGATCCTTTCTTCACAATACACAGTGGAAGAGGTCCAGATCTGTGCACAAACTAGGTACATCCTTTACTGAGATGAATCTTGTTGATGCAGTTGGATGTAAACTGGTGCTTTTAAGCATTACAATATACTGGAAAAAGTAAACTAATTCTGGACTTCAGTCATACACGTAAGTAAAATGGAATGAGATAATCTGGGAGGAGGTGGTTGTAAATAGATAGTTTCACAATGACTATCTTTGCTTTGGAATAATAAATTCTCTGATAAAGTAATCATTCTAGCTTAGAAGTAACGTAATTATTTGGACCACTGTGTGGAGAAACTTGTATACTAGGTCATTGGAGAACAGTTGTAGGTTGGTTCTCCATTGACTCTTCCTCTACTGTGACTATCAAAAAATCACTATGAAAGCTATTTCGATCTTCCATTTACTCAGGAACTAAATTCCCCAAGTGCAATAGGATCAGTCAAGTTTTGTGCTGTAATTTTGGGGGGGATTTTTTTTTTTTTTGGTTGTTTAGTTTGAGTTCATTTTCTCCTCTTGTTCTCTATGCCATAAAGACAACAAAATCTTCATGAACAGTGTTACTGTCTTTGCTTTGATTCTTTACTCTTCTCTATCCTTTTGTGTAGTAACTACCTATACTGTGTGGCCAACTTCCTGCATAATTCTTGGATTTTAAAAATCTACAGTGTGGCTTGTGAGGAAATGATTGGTAACTGTGTGTCTATGAGAGTTGAACTAGGTCTGAACTTTAATGTTTAACTTTGAATCAGCTTGCATCTGCACCTAACTGCATTCCTCTCTGTTTTGGTTTTGGGAGGAGGTGTCAGGTAGAGAAGGAAGTTGGACTGTGAACCTTGTAAATAGTTTTCTGAATCATGCAACTACCAAGTTCATGTTCAAGTCCTTTATTATCATGCAGTGGTGCCCCAAGATGTGGTGTGAACAGTAGGAGAAAATGGGTGAGCTTAGAATGTCTGGTGTCTTGCACCACAAGACACAGCATATACATGGCAGGCTGCTACTTGCAAAGCAAAAAGCATTGAAAGTAATCTTATACTGTTGTGACTATTTGTATTTCTTGATTGATTTTTTCCCTCTTTTCATCCCACTCACCAGAGTGATTTCTCTTATTCATTTTATTCATACTATAGTTGGTATAGTTAATATTGTTAATTACAGTTAAAATATAGTTAATTGCCAAGGGGCAATGGGTTTAAATTGGAAGAGGGTAGATTTAAATTGGATATTAGGAGGAAGTGCTTTACAGTGAGGGTGGTGAGGCACTGGAAAATGATGCCCGGGGGGTTGTGGATGCTCCCTCCCTGGAGGTGTTCAAGACCAGGTTGGACGAGGCCTTGAGTGACCTGTACTAGTGAGAGGTGTCCCTGCCTATGGCAGGGGGTTGGAACTAGATGACCGTTGAGGTCCCTTCCAACCTTACCATTCTATGATTCTATAGCTTCTCTGTTAATAGAAGAATATAGAGTTAATGTGCCAAATAGAGGTTGTACTAGGTAGTACTGAGAGAAAAGACTTGCATGTATAGAGGGACATCAAATGTGCAATGGGAAATTGGAGTGTAGTTCTTGGAGAGCTCTTTGACGGTGAGCTCTTAGGAGGGATAGAAAAAGGGAGATGTTTAATCAGCATTTATGTTGTGAGAAATGGTCCAGCAAAGAACTAGGAGGGCAGAGGCTGGGAGTAATAAAGTCTGTGTTGAATCATAGAATCATAGAATGGTAAGGTTGGAAGGGACCTCAAGGATCATCTAGTTCCAACCCCCTGCCATAGGCAGGGACACCTCCCACTAGTACAGCTCACTCAAGGCCTCATCCAACCTGGCCTTGAACACATCCAGGGAGGGAGCATCCACAACCTCCCTGGGCAACCTGTTCCAGTGCCTCACCACCCTCACTGTAAAGAACTTCCTCCTAACATCTAGTCTAAATCTCCCCTCTGCCAGTTTAAGCCCATTGCCCCTTGTCCTGTCGTTGCAGGACCTTGTAAATAATCCTTCCCCAGCCTTCCTGTAGGCCCCCTTCAGATACTGGAAGGCTACTATCAGGTCCCCTCGAAGCCTCCTCTTCTCCAGGCTGAAGACCCCCAACTCTCTCAGCCTGTCCTCATAGGAGAGCTGCTCCAGCCCTCTGATCATCTTTGTGGCCCTCCTCTGGACCCGCTCCAACACTTCCATGTCCTTCCTGTGCTGAGGGTTCCAGAACTGCACACAGTACTCCAGGTGGGGTCTGACGAGAGCAGAGTAAAGGGGCAGAATCACCTCCCTTGCCCTGCTGGCCACGCTTCTCTTGATGCAGCCTAGGACTCGGTTGGCTGTCTGGGCTGCATGTGCACACTGCAGGCTCATGTTGAGCTTTTCATCAACCCAGACTCCAAGGTCCTTTTCCTCAGGGCTGCTCTCCAGCCATTCACCACCCAGCCTGTATTTGTGCTTGGGATTGTGCCTACCCAGGTGCAGGACCTTACACTTGGCCTTATTGAATTTCATGAGGTTGGCCTGGGCCCACTTCTCCAGCCTGTCCAGGTCCCTCTGGATGGCATCCCTGCCCTCTAGCAAGTCGACTGTGCCACACAGCTTGGTGTCATCTGCAAACTTGCTGAGGGTGCACTCCATTCCTCTGTCCATGTCACTGACAAAGATGTTAAACAGCACTGGTCCCAGCACTGACCCCTGAGGGACACCTCTTGTCACTGGTCTCCAGGTGGACATTGTGCCGTTGATCACCACTCTCTGGGTTCGACCATCCAGCCAATTCTTTATCCAGCGAGTGGTCCATCCATCAAGTCCATGTTTTTCCAGTTTGGTGACCAGGATGTCATGTGGGACAGAGTTAAATGCCTTACTCGGGTCCAGGTAGATGACATCAGCTGCCCTTCCCTTGTCCACTGTCGCTGTGACTTCATCATAAAAAGCCACTAAATTTGTCAGGCAAGATCTGCCCTTGGTAGATCTTGAAATGTTAATTTTTTTTCACTTTGAGAAAAGGCAATGATAAACACTATTACTCTGTAATGAAATAAAAATTAGTGGAGGAAAGCTGCACTAATAAACTCATTGAAACTTTGGTAAACATAAAAAATGGCAACCCTAGACATATTTGAGAGTTGTAAGAGTGTTGAGTTCAATTGTATGTACTTAATTTTGTGGAGGTTCTTTTTCCTTCAATATAATTTCACAACACAGATGAGTAGTATTTTTGAGTACTTGGACTTCCCCACAAGTCATGCTCATGTTAGTTGGCAATTACTGTGTGGTCTGTCATACTATTTGAGTTTTCAGGGGAATGAGTGGGATCTGAATACTGTTCTTGCAGAATTGGAGAAACTGTCAGGCAGCTTAGTATACTTACAAAGATACATTGTATCCCTGTTTTAGCATTTTTAATTTATAAAGGAGGAATTGGTAGTTTAAAAAAGCGTAAAAACTACCCTGTGACAAAGAAGAGGAAAGGAAGCGACAACAACAATGTAATCAAGATTAGCATTTGCTGACTGTTATTTGTATGTGACTGTATTAAATCTTATGCTGATAAAGGTACATATTAATCCTATCTTACTGTTTTTTGTCAGAATAGGGCCTCATTAGTTGTTACTTACCCTCAGTAAATAATGTATTTTATTATAATTTTCTCTCTGTTTTGCTTTAGATAAAATGTCTGCTCCAAGTAGCATCCCTGTCCCTTCTGCACCACCTTCTTATGAGGAAACAATAGGAATAAATGTGAGCCATCCTCACCCCTATCCTGCCCCAGAACCTGGATGGAAATCGGATGGGAAGGGAATAAACCCTCCCTCGTACATGGGACAACCTGCACCAATGAGTAATCCCAGTAAGCCTCAAATTCTACTGTACCTCACTTTAATGAGGGTAACTATGTAATAAGTGCTGTGCAGAAGATGACAGATTGCATTTCCCAGATATTCCTCACCTTCCAAAAATATTTTTGATGGGAATAAGATGAATCAATTCCTGTGAATCTTTCAGTGTGCATGAATACCAGTAACGTCATTTGGCTTTCTGCAGTTCTTACTCCAGCCTTACTCTGAAGATTCAGAGTGTATTTCTGCATTAGGAAGTGCCATGATGTTTCTTCTTTGTCATTGTGTATTTCATTCTTCTGAGCCTCAAATGTTTCCAAGTACTAGCTGGTTCTAGTTCAGAGTTTGAGGAACTGTCCTTTTTCTTGATTTACCCATTGAGTAAGCAACATATTTCTCTTCTCACTTGCAGTTCAGACAGTGTATGTGCAGCAACCAATTGCATTTCATGACCGCCCAGTTCAGATGTGCTGCCCTTCGTGTAACCAGATGATAGTGACACGTCTCTCATATGAATCAGGAGCTTTGACTTGGCTGTCATGTGGTGGCCTCTTCCTGGTGGGGTAGGTTGATTCCAATTTGTATTTTTTTTTTTTCTCTTCTTGCATGATCTTTTGTAGCTTTAAGGCATAACAAAGCTCTCAGCACTGTTCTTTCTTGCTCTCTGGGACCTGACCTTCTATGGTTTGAATAGCCTACATCTGCATTTAATTCCTACAAGACCTTAAGCATCTCTGTAACACTATTGTGGTGAGTTCTACAGTCACGTATTGTTCTTAAAGCTTCATGGCACCAGTTTTATGGATGGCTTTTGTGGGAAATATTTTACCTTCATGTGTATTTAACAGGTAGCAAAACAGACTGATTTTTATTTTTTTTCCCCCTGGTTTTCCCTCTTTCTGCAGGTGTGTGTTTGGCTGCTGCTTCATTCCTTTCTGCATTGATGCCTTAAAGGATGTGGATCACACCTGTCCAAGCTGCCATGCTCTTCTTGGTACTTACAGACGTTTATAGGCAGTGTTTAAACATTGATAATTGACTAGTGAAGTTGGCTAGCACCTCTACAAGCCCTTTCTGAAGCTTTATGGAGATTTCTGGTTGTTTTAGTGCTTCCTGTCACTGGAAATCAATCAAACGTAATGTCTACAAAAAAGATATTCATACAGGAATTTTTAAGGGGCCTTTGTTCACTGTTTTTTGTTTAGTTGGGTTTTTTAATTGCTGATTTGTAAGTTTGTAAAGTGTTCTTTTCTCTCCGCCTTGGTAAGAAATGCCCATAGAGCCTTGGTTATAGAGTTGGAAAACTTGTTTGTATATTTACTTAAGTCATGTGATAGATTATATACAAACCTAAGCCTTGTTTTAAGGCTTGAATTCCGTCTTTGAAATGCAGAGGATCTGGGCTTTTAATTGTTGATCTGTTTATTAATTACTGTTTCTTCAATAAGAAGATAGTACATTTAAGGAGTTTCTGTGACAATTGTTTAGATTTGTACACTGATTTTTTTTTCTAAATGAGAGAAGTTCTGTTTTCAGAAACTTAAGCTTGTTTAAGACAATGATCACAAAAAAAAATAATTAGGGAATGAGGTTCTGAAGGTTGACGCTTTTTACTGTCATAAACAGCAGGATTGGTCCAAATAACTTTTTGATGCATTTTAATTATACCTGTCTAGAAAAGACAGGTATTTAAACAAGGCTATGATGCTAACACTGTATTAATCTCTGGGGAAAAAAAAAAAACAAACAAACAAAAAAACCTAAAATAAATATAAATAAAGATTGCTGCATTTACTCTTCTTGCCCAATGTGCCTTCTATAAGCATTTGGTACAAGTAAGCTCTTCAGGAGTCTTTCAACACTTCATGTTTGAAATACAGGAGTTTCATGGATTACACATACAACTTTTATACCTTGTAATTAGTTTTGGTAAACTGCTACTGTTTGTGGGTCTGTCTTCAGATGGCTTGAGTGTCTTTCTGCATTTGAAAAAGATTTCTGATCATATCTATCCTCATAATAATGTGCACTAGTAGCTACTAATGAGCAAGAGAATGAAAGAAATAAAAAGCTGGTGATTTTGTAACTTTCCACTTCGATGTGGTATTAGCTTGTGGCTTTTGTCTGCTTCTGTACCACCGTAATGCTTTCCATGGTCCTTAAAGGCCTCGTGATACACCATTGAGTTTTCTGTTTGATGACACAAGCAGTGATTCTAACTACTGTCACATGTGCTGCTGTAAAGCGGTGTTCTCCTTTTTCCCCAACCTCCCACCCCCACTGAATTTCATGGAAAATGTACTTCTTGCCATGTTACTATCAGATCAAGACAGGAAGAAGTTTTCCAGACTTGCCATTTGCTTGTGTGGTAGTAGTTGTGATTTTTAGTTCTTTTGGTACCCAGGTCAGTCTGATTTGGACACTCCTGTCATGTATTCATTTGGTGACTGTCTTCAAATACCCCCGTTGCTTCCCTTTTCTAAAGTGGTGGCTCCAAAATGCAGAATAGCACTGACCAAAACCCCCAAAATTATTTGGGGTTTGGTTTTGTTTTGTTATGTGGGCACAGGGAATTGTATTTCTTCAAATTCCTTGTACGGATTGAGAATAGGAGACAGTGTTGGCACCTATTGCATTTAATCAAGCATTCTGCAAAACTTGCTGCTGTCCCTTCTATACTTTTTTTTTTTTTAAATACAAAGCCCGTGTTTCTTCTCTTGTTTATGGAAATATCTACAACATGTGCCAAAGTAGCTTGCATTGTTACACAGGGAAATGCAGGATTTAACTTGCTTTGTGTGAAAGTGCCTTGTACTTGATTACATTGAAGTTACTGTTTGTTTTTTCAAACTGATTACATTGAACATAAAAAAACTTTGGTACCTACTGTTTATAATCGAAAAATTACAATATTTGGAGTGTTTTCAAACATGGTAGGTGCCTGTGATGGTATGGGAGTTACCTGCCACACACCCCCCACACACACTTTATAAAATCACCCAGACTAGACTCAGCCAGCTGGAAATTAAGGACTGAAGCTCTATTTACAGCTTAGCACAATATACAAGCAGATATATACACAAGATACATGAATGTTTACAGAAATATACAAGTTAAAGGTAATACAGAAACACAATACCCCTCCCAGAAATCAGAGTTCCCAGAGGGAGCTCCCAACCAACCTTTCACCCCCTTTCCACCCTTCTACCTTACTCCAGGGTCTGGCTTATGCACAAGGTGATTTTGGAGGATCAGCCAGGGGGGTTAAAAGGAAAGTGGTTAGTTAGGTTAGCAGAGAGGTCCAGACCAAGCCAGCAGCTAGAGACAATGATACTCTCTGAGTGTGTGTCTTATCTGTGTTTGTGCTCTTGTTCTTATCCATCTCAGCAAGCCTATGAGTGAAGTAGACATCACCATTGTTTTCTTTTCACAGCCTACAATTTTCTCCATTAAAATATTCCAATTAGCCTCAAACCAGCACAATGCCTGAAATGTTAAAAGTAAGTTGAGAAATGTAATTACAGTGTGAAATTTTTCAGACTTTCACTTGGGTTTGATCTTGGATAAAGAGTATTCTCTGGCCTTCAGACCAACTGTTTACACACCAAGCCATATTGCAAAAAGTGGTGGTGTCCTGCAGCTTAGCCCCTTTACATATTTTCTCAGTTAAAATTTATTTGGGTAGAACTTAAAATGCAACTAAACAAATATGTAGGTATGGCTACACTTTTGCATATCAGTGACCAGCAGGGATAAAAAAGATACCAAATATCTTTATGTTCAGTCAGAAGGAATCACTATTAATTTGCAACAATACTCTGGGTTTTTTTATTTGTGGATTTTTTTTAATCCCTGTAAC
Organism: Eubucco bourcierii; assembly: GCA_013396675.1. Taxonomy (NCBI): domain Eukaryota; kingdom Metazoa; phylum Chordata; class Aves; order Piciformes; family Ramphastidae; genus Eubucco; species Eubucco bourcierii. The sequence continues at coordinate 510,486 of VWZE01021927.1, read as the reverse complement.
ACTTCTTTTGGTTTCCCTTTTTATTCTGGAGTTCAGAAAATACAGGAAGACAGGATGAATACCTCAAACAATTTTGCCATAGTGTACTGATACTTCTTATTAAGCAACTTTTCTGATTAATTTGTTAATAAGTGAGTTAAGTCCTGAACAAATGGCTTGTCCTCTGATAGATACAGAAATAATCCTTACTTTCTCATGCTGTTCCCACAAATAAGAAGTAGAATATACTATCTAGAGTCCTACAGCCTTGCATGGCAAATTTGGGTGACACCTTCCTCTACCCTCACCTTCATCAACTTTCCAGGATGCTTTCCATTATATTTTGATAGTGTACACTTCTATTTTTAATTGACGGGACTTGCACAATGCTCAGGCTTGGTTAATTCTGATGAGGCTTGAGCCAGAAAGAAAAAAAAAAAAACTTTTTTTTTTTTGCTATGCAAAGAAGAATCAAAATAGAAGCTGTTAAAAAAACTATAAATCAGGTGATAGCCTTACAAGAGGCAGTTGTAAGGCAAAGGGAGAGTGGCTTAAAATTTTCTTATTGTGGTGTTTGTGAAAGTTCTTACTTGAATAAATTAAGTTGTGGTTTGTAAAACTAATTGCAATTAGTTGTTAATAACTGAGCAGCAAAATAGGAGTAATGGTGTATACGTTGTCACCTTAGGAATAAAAGGTAAGTACTGTGACAAAGGTGTGAAGTGTTTAAAGTTCAAATTAAACATGTTTTTATAGCAAATTTTTCCTTTGTGTTCCTATTTTCTTTGTAAGGTCCTGCAATGTACAAATTCATTATCATTAGGATGACTGTTCATGTATTCTTGTATGATACCCTCATGTATGATGTGCCAGATAGGAATTCAGTAGAGAAATAAATTCTGCAATGCATGCCATTACTTTCTCAAACCAGGACACCAAAAACTGGAGCATGAAGCCTGCTGTTTTCAGGAAGGAAGTGCTTCTTACTGTTTGTGCTATGAATATTTTGTTTAAGAATCTGAAACTTGAGTGTCTTTTTGAACAGGTGCCTGTGCTGTTGGAAGATGCTAAAAGTAGTGATGCTGAAGTCTTAGAATAAACTAAGAGTGGGTAGGAGTCCTTTTTTTGGTTGCTTATTTTGCTGAATGTAACATCTTCAACGTTATAACAAACCCCTAAATTCAGGTTCACTGAGCTCCAGAGGGTGGACTGTGACAGACGCTGCTCGAGGATGTAAAGCTGTGGTGGGTATGCGATAACAGTGATTACACAAAAGTATTGGGGGGGGAAGCGCAAACCCAAAGCCGTTTCCATCTCTTCCCTCGCAAAGCCTCTGCAGCCCTTTCTCCAGACACGGTAGCCTGAGTAATGTTGGAGGTAAGAAGGAGAAAGGCAAAGCCGGACCCGCTTCGTCTCTGTCCTAGCAACCAGCACTGTAAAAGGTCCTTTGGTCCCACGCTGCACAAGGTGCTCCTGTTCCTCACACAGCAATGCTGCGGCTCCTTTCTCTCCGAGCTAACAGACGCAGCTGTAACTGTGCAGATCCCACACCCAGCCCGCGGGCAGCACGCCCCGCGCAGGTGCTCGTGCTCAGCGCGCGGTTCCGCGTAGCGCGGCCTCGGTGCTGCTGGGGCGCCGCCAGGCGTGCCCGCGCGGGGCGGTAGCGGGGCTTCTCAGGTGGTGCCGGTACTCACCGGGTCCTGGCCGTCTCAGCCTGGTGCCCGGCTGGCCCCCTCCTTTCCTCGGAGCCTCCGCCGTGCTGCGCGTTTCTCGGCTTCTTTTCTGTGACCAGAGCTGCGGCTGGCGCTGAGTAAGGGACGCGTTAGGGGTCAGCTGCGAAGGCTGTGGTGTGCAGCGCCGGCCGCCGCGAGCCCCCACAGCGCAGGGAGGGCGGGAATCCCCTTCTGCGCATCGCTTCCTCTTGGTAAACTGCCTGAGAAGGGTACATGTCTGTGGGTACTTCTCCTTTTGTGTTTGCTTTTTTGTTCCTAGGGAAGTAATGTTTCTGGAAGGCTCTTCCTGAAACTCCTCCCTGAGAAGCATAGAGGGTTTGCCCGGCCGTGGGCTTTCCGCCTCCTGTGCATGGTCGTGAGGTTGCAGGGCGCGGTTGGCCGCTCTCCGGGGCTCATAACTAGTAAAGTCCAAGACACCCACTAGTTGCAAAGATGGGAAGATGGGAGCGGGCGAAGCGGGAACCCCAGCGCCGGTGCGGTTCTCGGGAACAGCGGTAACGCTTGCCGCCGTCACAGGAGGACGACAGTCGGGCAGGTGTTTGCGCTGGCGGGGTGGAGTTTGGTGCTGAAGGAAGGAGACTGTGACGGGTTTCACTGCCAAAGGCACTTTCCTATTGCTTTTGGCCTTTAAACATGAGTTTAATAGTAATAATAATGATCATCCATGTAAAAGAACTTGTGGGGCCTTTACAGAAGAGCCTTTACCAGTTTGCTAAAGCTAGTTTGTTTTCCTTGGTGATACTGGTGTAGATTTCTCAGGCGTTCATGAATGTCCTTACTCAGTTATGCTCTAGAATTTCCAAACTTTGAGTCCAGTGTCCATTAAAATGGATGAATGCTTTCTGAAGACTTAGTGCCAGTGTTGATCTCCTGCCTGTCACTGAACTAATGTGTTTGCAGCACAATGTGTGTGATTTCAAGATCAGGACAGCACCGTGGTGGATATTCCTCTTTGGGAGGTTCCTTCCCTGCGTCTTCTGGGGGTGGGGGTGGTGGGGTTTTGTTTGTTTGTTTGTTTGTTTTTGTTTTTCAAAGAAAAATCTCATTTGTGGAAGGTGGGAAAACTGTGCTTGAAAGATCTTGATCTTGTTTTTTGGTTTTGGACTGCATTCTGCCCCCCACCACACACCCACTCACCACGTGCTGCTGCCAGTGCATCACCCACACCACACTGCTGTGACCACCAACTCACTACATCAGCTCATCCACCATGCCATACCACCCACACCAAAGCAACATCCCACACCACTGCCACCACACCAAAGCAACATCCCACACCACTGCCACATCACCACCCTATCCCCCACTGATGCCACCATCATCCCACCTCACTCCACCCCCACACCAGATCAAACCCCATCGTATCCAAACTCCATATCATGCAACACTCACATCACATCACGCGCACACCACCACCACATCTCGCCCACACCCCATCTCACCCACTCCATGCACACCATCGCCACAACACATGCACCACACTATCCCATCCCATCTCGTCCACCCTCACATCCCGTTCACCCTCGCATCCTGTCCACCATCATGTCCACTATCACGTCCCCCCTCACATCACATCACGTCCTGTCCTCCATCACATCCTGTCCCCCGTCACGTCCCCATCCCATCCCCCATCCCCATTCCTGACCAGAGAGCAGCCTTATGCTCTGAGCCTCAGTGGTGGATTTTGAAGTCTGCAGGTCTGGCTGTTCAGTAGAGCTTGGACCACAGCTTTGTAAAGTGGCTCACAAACTGAGGTGTACAGGTGATAATGAAATTGGAAGTAATTTGTCCAGAATGTCATATTCAGTCTTTATACTTGCAATAATCTGGAGCTTTTTATTCTGGAAAAAACACACTCTCTCCAAATGGACTAGGCAGTATTATGTTCCTCTAAGACCTCTCTAATATTAGATCAGTTCTTAAGTTATCAACAGAAGGTCACTTTTTCATGCTATGTCTTTCATGATGTTTCCTACAAATTCATAGAATCATAGAATCATAGAATCATAGAATGGTAAGGTTGGAAGGGACCTCAAGGATCATCTAGTTCCAACCCCCTGCCATAGGCAGGGACACCTCCCACTAGTACAGGTTACTCAAGGCCTCATCCAATCTGGCCTTGAACACATCCAGGGAGGGAGCATCCACAACCTCCCTGGGCAACCTGTTCCAGTGCCTCACCACTCTTACTGTAAAGAACTTCCTCCTAACATCTAGTCTAAATCTCCCCTCTGCCAGTTTAAGCCCATTGCCCCTTGTCCTGTCATTGCAGGACCTTGTAAATAATCCTTCCCCAGCCTTCCTGTAGGCCCCCTTCAGATACTGGAAGGCTACTATCAGGTCCCCTCGAAGCCTTCTCTTCTCCAGGCTGAAGAGCCCCAACTCCCTCAGCCTGTCCTCATAGGAGAGCTGCTCCAGCCCTCTGATCATCTTTGTGGCCCTCCTCTGGACCCGCTCCAACACTTCCATGTCCTTCCTGTGCTGAGGGTTCCAGAACTGCACACAGTACTCCAGGTGGGGTCTGACGAGAGCAGAGTAAAGGGGCAGAATCACCTCCCTTGCTCTGCTGGCCACGCTTCTCTTGATGCAGCCTAGGACTCGGTTGGCTGTCTGGGCTGCATGTGCACACTGCAGGCTCATGTTGAGCTTTTCATCAACCCAGACTCCAAGGTCCTTTTCCTCAGGGCTGCTCTCCAGCCATTCACCACCCAGCCTGTATTTGTGCTTGGGATTGTGCCTACCCAGGTGCAGGACCTTACACTTGGCCTTATTGAATTTCATCAGGTTGGCCTGGGCCCAACTCTCCAGCCTGTCCAGGTCCCTCTGGATGGCATCCCTGCCCTCTAGCAAGTCGACTGTGCCACACAGCTTGGTGTCATCTGCAAACTTGCTGAGGGTGCACTCCATTCCTCTGTCCATGTCACTGACAAAGATGTTAAACAGCACTGGTCCCAGCACTGACCCCTGAGGGACACCACTTGTCACTGGTCTCCAGGTGGACATTGTGCCGTTGATCGCCACTCTCTGGGTTCGACCATCCAGCCAATTCCTTATCCAGCGAGTGGTCCATCCATCAAGTCCATGCTTTTCCAGTTTGGTGACCAGGATGTCATGTGGGACAGAGTCAAAAATTAATTTTGAGTTTTTTCTTTCCCCTTAAAAACATCATAGAATCATTGACCTGTTATTGATGCTAAAACTATTTTTAAATTGTTTATTTTCAAGTATCTGTGAAAATATTGCAGCAAATATACCATGCATATGTGTACCTCCTTAGCTTGCAGAGCCATGCTAGCCTATTTACTGTAAACAATAAGTAACAGCATGTTATGCCTTCACACTGGGGAAAGGAAAACAGCATTTTCAACATAAACCTGAGTGAGATTTAAGCAACATAACAAGCTGTTGAAAAACTAAAGTGATAAGTGATACTCTCTTTCTGAACAAAAATTACCTTTTTTTTTTTTTTAAAACTTCTGTACTAGATTGCATTTTGGGAAATCTGCAGCACTAAATGAAATCTGTAAGAATTTTTAGAGTTTTACTCCTGAGCCTGCCTTGGGTTTGGTGTTTGGTAGATCTGGGATTTGATCAAAGGGTCCAGGTTTCATTAGGGAATATTCTGTTAGCTATTTAGACTTGACTTTCTCACCTTCTGTGGTTGTTGATTTATAAGCACACATCAGAAGTTGCTTTCCCTCTAAGCAAAATTTGTAAGAATATTGAACTGGGTAAATGTTACCTGACAAAGGGTAAACATGGCCATAGGCTACTAGGGAAGACCTATGACAAGCCCCATGACAAACCCCACCAGCTCTAGAAGGAGTAGATAGTGAATTTCCCTGAAGCAGGAGTAGAAGGTCTTTATCACAAGCTCAATGAACCTTGGCAGACCTATATCTACTGTGTTGTAAAAACCCTGTTGCTACTAGGAGGACTGTAGTTTAGTGGGTTTGTGTATAATTTGGGCATGATTTCATCTGTCTTACACTTGGACTTTGATTGAGCTGTCTCACATGAACCTGCTTGCTCTGGGTGGAAGCATTTTGCCTTCAGTCTCAAAGCTTCTGCTTTCATCCTTTTTGATTGGTTAATCACCAGGGAATGATGGCTAGGGTGATTTGAAAATGTACTTATTTATAACTTACTTTGTGGCATCGTTCTGAGCATTTGCTATGTGCTGATGCTGTATAATTAATTTTGTTTCCTTCCAGTTATGTGGAATTTTAAATAGCTTAACCTGTCCCTGTTTTTTTGTAAAAAGGCTGAAATGCTGTCAGAAGTTTGTGTGCCTGTCTCTTGCTCACCCTTATTACATATGTGCACCCTCCCCTCGGCAGGCTGCCCCACTGGAGCCCCTCCCCTGGCTGTAAGAGGGGAGTTGAAATAGTTAGCTGCTGCTTTGTGAAGGAAATTTTCTTTCGCTGCCTTACTCAGAGGTGCCTTTGAGAGGAGAACTGATGTGGTTTTGTTAACTTCTGGGCTGAGGAGGTGATTTCAATGGCCTTGGGGCTGCACACCGTCATTTTATTCTGTGCTGTTGTGGCAGGAGCTTCAGGGAGTAAGTAGAAGAAACTTCTTGCTTTGCCAAGATTGATCTTTCTCAAATCAAAATACTTCTGCTAAGGAATGGTCTTACTAGAGAAACTTCTGAGATGCTGTATGTTACAACTTTTAACTTTGCAGTAATTTTTGTAGAAGCTTTTGTAGTGTAGCAATTATTATTACTGAACTCTGTCTGGGTAGTACTGAGCAGGTGGGAGGGCACCTGCCCTATAAAGCAGTGCAGTTAAATAGTGCATCTTCCTTCAGCAACAGAACTGAAGCAACAGAAAGCAACAGAAACTGTGATATTGTGCCAGTCAGTTAATTATCTCAGCTGAAAAGAATGTGTTAGTATCTTTCTAAAATTGTTCTCACTGATATTTGGCAGATGAAGGATTCTGAGGAGTGGGAATAGATAATGAAATATCAGTGATGTGGTCCTTTGTTACTATTGTCAACTGAAAAGAATTGAGTGCATGTCGTTTCCAGAATGAAAATAAGTTATGGAAGAAAAGTTGAAATTTAAAAAGAACAAGCAAATAGCATAATCTCTAAATTTAGGCACCTTAAAAAAGTTCACCAAATGTCTGAATGTTCAGAGTGCTTAGCCTTCCACCTTCTATCTGGGATAAACAGATGAAAAATTCTGAGCAGATATCTATTCAGATATGCACCTGGGAGCTGAGAGAACTGTTAAACCTGGTCCTGGAGAGGCATGCTCAAAATCTTAAAAATCTGATGTTTAAAAGAAGTGGGTAAGCTAGACAGCCCTTTCCCTACTGAATTCACCTGATAATTTGGTTTCAGTTATTTCATTGTAATTGAAAAGCAGCAGGCCTGTTCTGAGCTGCACACACATTTTCAGTGCTTCTCTAATATCTTACCTGTCATTGCAGGATCCTTGGAGAGTTTAAATTATGGAGATTCCTGTTTTACAGAGTGTGTAGGTGAGTAAAACAAGACTTTTTTCAGGCCTTGTATATTACAAGAAAGGAGGGATTTGAAAACTACCTTGGCTTCAGCAGGGTTGCTTTGTTCTTAGAAGAGTGACACTGAGTCATCAGGATTCGTGGAAGTAGCAGAAAAGTTTTGTTAAGTTTTACCAGGCACAGACCTGCCTGAAGTTTGAATTCTGTGAACTTGGAGAACTCATAGATGTTAGAGCTAAGCAAACTACTAAACCAGTGCAGAACAAAACTTAGCCATGTATGAATGTTTTGGGTTTTTTTTCTGAATACCCAGTATTAGCTCCTTTCATACTGAAAGGGGTAGGCAGGAAGACAAGATACTGAACTGACCTGGAAAGGTTTGGTTGAATGATTTGAGGTGTAGTTTGCAACTTACTCTTGCCGTTTACTTTGCTAGCAGGTTCTTGAGTGTGTAAAAGTTTTTTTTTTTTCAATAAAATAGGAAGGGGAGCATATGGATATTCTGCTTCCAAGGAAATCTTGCCCTGGCCTCTTAGCTATCTGCTTAGACAGTGTGGCTTAGAGACCCTTCCTTCATTTGTTCAGCATTACTTCACCTCTGTGTGACTTTGTCATTAAAAAGTGCTTGAATGTTGCAGTGCTGCTGAGTGAAAAAGTTCTGTATTATGGGAACCAAATTGGTCATTTTCCCTCTTCATCTGAGGGAAGGGGAAGTGCTTTCTTTAGAATTTTCCTCATTTGCACTTCAATACTCCCAGTTAAGAATACAGTGTTTTTTAGGTCTCACATACCACTACTACCAAAATATATGACATTGACAGTACTATAACTGATCTTTCAGAGTTAATTCTTATCACCTGGTCTAGAAGAGAAAATCCTTTACTTAGAGGAACACAGAGGCCATCTAGCACACATGACATTATATTTTCTAGAAGGCAGTGCCGCCCACGGACACTTTCCAGGTCACTACAGTGTCTTTATACATATAAAATAATCCTTGTTTTCCTATGTTGGTTTTTTTCCTCCTCTTAGATCTCTTCAGGCAGGCTTTTGGAATCTAAATTTTTTACTTCAAAAACACATAATTTAGTTTGTCTACCTATGCGTAGCTCGCAGCATTGGTGTGAAAAGTACTGAATGTATAAGCTGGTCTTGTTAATGTCGCTGTTGCAAAAGGTTGTATTTTGCCTCTATCTGAAGTGCGTGAGAAGAATATCATTCTATAAATGCATTGGATTCCTTTTTTCCTCTTGGAAATTAGATTCCTTCCTCAGGGGATACTGTGAGGTTATGTACATAGAGAGAGGAGTTCCTTTCCCCTTCCATACAGGAGCTATTGATAGGATGCAGGGTGCTTTCAGAAACCAAATTCTTTCAATTGTAAATGCAGATGGGAAGGAAGCGTTCTGAATGTTCAGTCTCTTGTTTGGCTGATTTTAGTGGCCAAACAGAAAGCAGAAAAAAGATTAGGAGAAGTGTGAAGCTTTAGTAGATTAAACCTCATTTAAAAAATTTATTTCCTAGGACACAATGCATCATACTTCCCCAAAAGAGCTAGATACAGCTACAGGTACTCGGCAACCACCAACACTTTTCTGCAGGGAGGTATTTACAAAAGCAGCGGCATCACTCTGGAGAGCACAGTGATCATTGAGGTTTTGGGAATTTGCCAAATGGTTTTGAAAGTAAGTATTGTCATAATCATCTGAGTGATTGGGATGAGCTGACATGAAACTGGATCTTTCATTTGGATTGCTGGTACATTTAATTTTTTTTTTTCCTTGCAATTAAAAGTGTATTAAATTGCGGATCTCTAGGGTTGCAGAATTAGTTAGATATGCTTCAGACTGGTCAGTTTTAAAGGGCAGATTAAATAATCTTTTTGCCATGTGAGTGCAGAACTTTAGGTGAGACTAGTTCCTTTGAAAGGAACTGGGTTTATTTTAAAGCACTTTAATATCTGCAGCAGTAATTTAAAAGTAGTGAACATTTTAAAAATAACTGGAGAAACTCGCATGCTATGCTGGATTGGCGCATTCCTAGCCTGGTGTAAAACTGAGTCTTGTGACTCTCCATTGATCTCTCTGTGACAAGAGCAAAAGAGCAGTTTGAAATTACAGACCTTTTCCTGAGGTGAGTGTGGTTTGAGAACTACAGCGCCTTGGAAGAGTCAGCATGGAAAATAAACTTCCTTCATCCACATTGGTTTTCCTTAAGGTAACAGAGGGTATAATTCACAGGTTCTACAGGGGGTTGACATGTATGCACTATATACACATATACATGATGCCAGCAAAGAATAGGATAGTTATTCCTATCCTAACATGAACATATGGATAAAATTAATTGGTCAACAATTCTGTAATTTCATATGAAAGATGAAACTTTAGGTACTACTGTCTTCAGATCAAATAATTCTCTTCTGCCTCTCGATATCAGTGCCTGGAATTCCCAATTTCTTTCTCTTCATTTGATTTCCAAAACAATATGTAGTTGAATGAATGTCTTTATAAAAACAAACAACAAAAAGAGAAGATACTAATAAAAAAATAATTGGTCTACTAATAGCAGGGCAGATCTCTGACATTTTTGATCTGCCATTTGAAACTGTTCTTCCTCATCACAACCAGCCAAACTACAAGTACTTTTGGAAATTCCATAATGAACTTAATGTGCATTCTCTGTTGTGAATTTGGCAGAAGTAGCCTATGAAATGGCTACTACATAGTGAGAACTTCACTAGATATAGTCTCGAGAATCAAGACCAGTCATTTTACTTTGCAACTAGAGTAGAAAGGATTTATGGAAATGTAAGCAATATAGTAGCACTATGTGAAATGCATTTAACAGTGAGTGAAACTTTGTGGAAGACATTTCTGGAAAACATCTTGGATATGCAACTTGAAGATGTGGCAATTAAAGTTGTGTTTTTTACAACACTGAATCTTTTTTTATAGTCTGTGTCATACTATGAAGATATCCTCAAGTGACAAAGTCCATGAGTTTCTATAGACAATGATGTTTGTTGCTCTATAATGTTTACTTCTAGGTGCAAGATGTACAGATTAAGAGAACTCTTATATCCAGTGAGGAGCCTCTGAAGGAAATGGACAATCTAAGGTAGAAAAATTTCTGGTCTAGTTCCTGGGTTTTTAAGCTATATGGCTTAACAGCAGCTTGGCTGGACATTGTTCACTCTGTTTCATACTCTGTTTATTTTTAGTTGTTTTTGTTGGGTTGTATTTTTTAAAAAAAACAAGTCTGCACTGTCTGCAGAATGGAAGACCATCATGGTAAAAAAACCCTTTATTTTCATCACTTGGTATGTAAAAATGTGGAGAGAAGACAAAAGTGTTTTGGGTATGAATTTTTGTGTTTCTAGCTGACTAGCAGTGTGTGTGGATTGCTTACTAGTTTTCTGAGCTGCAGTTCTACATATCCTTGAATTTTGAAGTACAAATGTTTCAAGTGTTCTTTCTTTGAAAGATCCTCACAGTGCAAAACATAGTTGTTGGGTTTTTTATCTTCGAGGATGTTAAAATTGTGTTTATTTGTCTGATGACATTTTCTTCCTTTTACGTTTTCACTTTTAGTAGCTCATTCATAACGTATGTCAGTATGTTTCCTTCTGATTTGCAAAGGATTAGACTAACAAAGATGCCTATACAAAAAGGTCTCTTCCAACTGTGGAGGCATGGTTTTCCCAGAAAACTGTGGCTTCTCAGTCATGGAAAAAAAAATGCAGTTCTGTTGTCTGATGAAGATCAGCCTCTGACTGAGGTAATTGACTCAATTCAAACAGTCAAAAAGAGCAAGTTTGGAGTAAATGCATTGTTTTTTATATTCATCAGGAAGAGCTTGGTGTCACATAGTATGGGTATTGATTGCATGTCTTCTTCTGGGACCTTTTGTAGGATTTCTGTAGTGATAAGAGCAGTAGTGTCTTATTCTTTGCAGATACGCTAAAATACAGAGATAGCAAAGAGAACATTCAGTGAAGCTTGTCTATTGAAAATAATTATTCAGACAAGTGAACCTTATTAGCATTTGCCTCAGCCTATTGTGAATATACAGTGGTCTAGCTTGTCCTCTAAATATGCATGTAATTTCCACAGATAGTAGCAAAAGGAACTACAGTTGCCTAGAAGTTCAGAAACTCTTATCCCATGTGAACACTCTCATCTCCTGGAAAGACTGTACCCAGGTGTTTATGCGTTGAAAGTTTTTCTCTTACATTGTCTTAGATTGAATGAACAGTTGTGTATCTCCCTGTATGGAAGCTGGCTTGGGATATTGTAGAGTTCTTCCTTTGGACAGTTCATTTCACTCCATTTAGAGGGAGAAATAGATTGTTAAAATACATTGTATTAGGAGTGAAAATAAATTTTTAAAAGTGAACTCTTGTAAAAGAGAAAAACAGTGTACTCTGTCTGGGATAGCAAAGGCAATCAGGGAGTGGACTGACAGCAGAGATGAGGGGATAACTGAGATTGAGAACAGGTGTGTCCACCTAGTAGAAGATGTGGGTTGATTGGAAAAGAGTTTTTCTTGTGTGTATCAAACTGAAGAGGAATGATAAAGAGTACATACCTTGTGACTGAGACATACTTATCTATGATGAAAGCATCCTGAATTGTAAAATTGAATTTCTCTCTTATGTTAAACGAGTTGTTCCGTGAAGTATAATTACTTGTAAAGAATTTACCAGGAATGGACTTTATTAAGTGTTACAGTTATGTCAAAGATACTGTGCTTATCTTAATAGTTTTTGTGTGGTTGGTTTGTTTTTAAGGGTTTTGAGGGTCAGGGTGAGTTACTGAAGGATAGAGGCTTGGTTTATTATAATGAACGGAGATGCAGGTCGAGACAGATCCATTGTGGAGGAACAGCTCTGTTCAGAAAATCTCAGTCTAATGTCAAAAACTGACTTACACCCACTGTTTGAAGCAAGAAATAACAAACTATTTTATTCCAGGGAAATACTAGAACAACATCCTCTTCATTTTTCTTTCAATGATGGGAAAGTTCTGAAGCTCTGCCCTGTGAGGAGTGAGCAGACCTGGGCACTGAACATAAAACGAGGCATTCTCAGTGTTCTGCAGACATCACAAACACCCACTATTAGTGCAGTCATTGATGAGGTGAGGCCACTGGTGCAGTCATGCTTTAGGGTTGCAGTTAGCCCTGGCATGTGTTAAGTCTATTCCCTTTTTAAATAACTAAATGAGTTTTGCCACTTGGTGACTGGTCAGCAGCCAGTGGTGGTTGCCTGCTTACTTCTTTTAGTGAGTGTTACGAAATTATCTGTAATTTGCAGTCTTGTTGAGCATCGGAATCCGCTACTCGGGTACCTGAGGAAAATCTGTGTAATTGTGGAATTTGCTAAGATACTGTAGAACCATGGTTTGTACTTCATCTGTTTTTTTGGGAAAAGACAATTTTCATTATTCATGATTATGCATCATGACTTCTTTTCATTTATTTCAGAAAGCTTTAAGATCAGACTTCTCAGAGCTGGTTTCAATTTTTTTCTTTTTTTTTTTTTTTTTCCTCCTATACTTGAGCTCATATTCTCCTGTTATGCTGCAATGAATAGTCCAGAGTATCCTGCTGTCACCTGTTTGCTTGCATGAGTGCAAATGAGATATCTTGAAGGCTGTACCTCTAATGTTTTGAAGAGCAGTCTCTAGTCTGGCCTTCAGCATGATGTTCACTGCCTCATTCTTGTGCTATTGCTGTACATCAGTGCTTAAGTAGATGTTCTGCAGTAAGGATTGCGACACCTATTGTAATTACATTCCTTCAGAGTGGAAATGGTCTTCTAAATTAATGCTTCCCTGCAAAGCTAGAAAATATGAAATGAGGAAGCAAATGCAGTGAAGCTCAACAAATCCTGTCTATTACCAAGTTTGACCAAGGTCTTTAAAATGATTTGCCTTTCTATGGCTTTTTTGGCAAGGATGGTGTCCTGCATGGGAGACTTTGGGTCTCCATTGCATTGATATTACAACAAAGCAGTTAGTAAAACTAATTTTAATAGCACATAATAGCTGCTTGTAGTCAGTATTTGGATGCATGCTTCAATACTGTTTGGTTGTTACTAGGTGGATGTTCTGGGAATATGCCCAACCAGGTACCAGCGAAAAGGTCCTGTTCTTATCAAGACAAAGGACTTAAACCTCTGCTCTCACCGATATTCTGGTTTTACTTCTGTGCAGTCTGTTGTTCTTCCGCATGTATCAGTAAGTGTTGGGGAATGACTGATTCTTCCACAGAACCTTCTAATTTCTTGGAACAATGATAAAAGCATTTTTGAATACACACTTAAAGTCATTTATATTTGTGTCTGTGCGCCCAAACTTGAATCCTTCACAAAGAAGCATGGGTCTTATTGTCTCTGTAATGCCTGTTACTTATAGAATTTAATTTTAATGCAAATTTCCATTGTAGTCAATGAATAATACAGGAAAAAAGGCAAGAGATTGTTGGGCACTAGGGTTAAACCCTGTCTTTGAAATATGTTAGAGTGGTAATCAGAGTGTGAAAAAGAGGAATTGAGATATGTGGATAAGAAAAATGCATTATGCAAAGAAAGTTGCTATTTTCAGAAAACTTTGGAAAGATAGTTGCTTTTCTAATAAAACTTACTTAGAACTTTCCACTGTTTGTGGCTTGTACACTTCTTATTAGGTGAATATTACTTGTTTCTTGTATTGTATTAGCTAGTCATAATTTACCATCCCTTTGCTTTTCTCAACTCTGCAGACCAAAGTGATCTGCTTAACACTGATGCTTTGCGAACTCACCTGGATTGACAACACTTGACACTGAAAGTTAGTAGCAGTTGTGTTTCAGTGGTGGAAAAATTAGATGGAAAATGAAGAGTGTATCTATCACCACAGCCTGGGTGCTGTCTAAGGGACTTTGCACTGTATCACAGGATTGGAATCCTTTGTGAAGTCAGGAGAGAAGGGATTTGTCGTAGGTCATCAAGACTTTACCTGAAATACCTGTTCTTCTCAGTCTGAGCAGCAGGTCCTGTCCTCCAGACTGGAATGTATTCAGAGTGTTAAGGATGGAATCCTGGAGGAAGCCAAATGTGTGGAATCCAACCTTGTCACATTGTTCTCTCAGAAGGGCAGTGGGGCACAGACGCAGACAAAGTCTTCCCTCAAACTCTTTCAGGTGGAAACAGAAACAGTGTATGAGAAAGGTAACATGTTTTTTTCTGTTAAAATACGTTTTATTTCCTATAAAAATCTTGGGACTGTGTCTTGCCTGTGAGAACTCTTTGCACCTGATATTTCCTTTAACTCTTGTGAAAGTCGTGTTTACAGTGTGAGCTACAGAGAGCTATCTCTTCTTTGGGAGCTGGGGACTCCAGAAGTGATAAATTTCCTTAATGGCCAGCTCTTTTTTACCCACTTTACATACCTAACCCCCTTGTATGCAGAACATCAACCTGCATATGTTTTTCATGAATATTTCTTGGTTTTCTGAGTTTTTCTTTTAGGTCACACTTGTCTTTAGACCTTTATTTTGTTGTGTTCTTAAATTCAGTGTAACTGCAGACATTTGCATTCACCCCTTGGCATTACAGAGACTAGAGAGATTCTTATGTGTAGAAGTAATGGCTCTGAGAGAAGTTGTCCCCTAGTATTTAGGATTAGCCATAGCAGATGACCAGCAAGCCTTAGAATCTGATTTTTCCTTATGTCTTTCAAGTGGACTCTGAAGATCTGTATGTGACCAGCATACTTTATGAAAGGGAAGAAACTGAGAGGGAAGTGGCTGGAGGGGAAGTGACTGAATTAATGTGGAAACTTTGCTTGGCACATAGTGCAAGTTTTGAGGTAAGCTTTTATGCATAACCTCTGTTTTCTTTTAAGGCCCTTTGTGGTCTCAGAATTCTCCTGCACAGGTAAGAGGTGACTAAGAAAACAGCAATTCTGAGATCCTGAAGCCTTCCATTGTTTTGAGCATTTTAAAATGTGGAATTACAGATCAAATGCTTTGATGTGTCATCTTCCTATATAAATAGCAAATCAAGCTAAAAAGAAGGGTCAGAGCATTGTATGACCCCTGAATATTGGGACAAAGCAATTTTGAATTATAGTCTAAATTAACCCGAAAGAAAATGCTCTGAATTTTTGTTTTACCCTGAAAAAAAAAAATTTTAAAATTTGTATAGTTTAGTCTATTGCTTGACAGTTTTGTTGCTTAATTGTAAACTCCCTTTCTACAGCTTTATTATGGGATGCTAGCCCTGGTACTTCTGTTATTTCCATGTTTATTTGAGTTCTGTGATACTTCCATTGTTTCACCAAACAGTTTGCATATGAAGCTCTTGTATCTGAGCCTTGATCGACTGGTTCCATGTGGTTCCGATTAGTTCTAGTAATAACCATCATGTTTTCTAGGAGTGCTGTTTGGGTCCAGAGGGAATTTCTTCTTACCTAAGCCATTTGGATGGTGGTGAAATATTCTGGCCATGTGCAACATGCAGTGGCTTCATTTTTTTCTATGGTGATGATCATTCTAGATGAGGATTTAGCTCTCTCCTTAGCTCACTTGTGTCTTGTAATTTTTGTTGATATTTGCAGCAGCTGAATCAGTTGGTATTTTTCAATCTTCAGTTTTGGAAATTTGGAGATGATCAATAACACCTGTTCTGTACAAGACAGAAGGATCTGCAGATGATGATGCTTAGTCATTATTGACCTGACATGAACTGAGGGCAATGACCTAAAAGAGAGGACACTTCATATCCCATTATGCTTCAGATGTAGTGGTTCTTGTTAACAGTGAAGTTCTTATACACAACAATGTGAGGGGGGAAAAAAAAGAGATTTTGAAAGTAGAACAGTGCACTCCTATCAGTCATTTGTGGACAAGAAATTACTAGAAAACAAATTTGGTCTATTGGGGAAACCACTGAACTGGGTCTTTGTGCCTCCATGAATTTGCCACTGCTAAGTTAACCTGCTCATTGCTGATATAGTCCCTGTCCCCTGATGTTCTTATCTTGTTAGATTTCTTCTACTTTGGAGCAGGGTACAAGTTGTGTTAATAAAAGCTTCAGACCTAGCCTAGGAGAAGGGCTTTCATCTTCCTTTATCTAGGTTAAGTCCCATCTCAAAGTTCTGACAGTGTCTTCCCTGGAGGGCACACAGATACTGAGAGGTGGGCTACAGACTTTATGGGGACTGGAGAAGAGCACACTGCTGGATTAAAGCTCTGCAGGCCAGCAGTGCTGTTTAGAAATTAATTTACAATTGTAACTGTGATTAATGAGCACAAGTAGGTGTTTGTGTAATGTGGTGTGAGACTTAAGAGAAAGGCACAGGGTGGCGTAGGATTAGAGTCATAGCAACTGAAGCAAGCAACTTCAGTTAGCTCTGATGAATTACAATCCCAGCAGTTACTCGCAGCGTTTTAAATGGTGAATGTCATCTGATCTGGCATCACAGCCTGACAAGGATGAAGAGAAAGCAGCAAGCTGGCCTTTGTAGGTGATGGCATATAGGACAGGTTTCTTTGTCTGAGTTACAAACAATTTCTGCCTTTTTTTTTAGCTGTATGCTAGGGAGATTTGGGCTATAGAGAGCTAACAAATGTAAACATAATGATTCCTGCTAATGTAGAATAAAAGCAGACTATTTGGGATCCTTAGTTTTGTGTGGCTGTTACTGTAACAGCAGTGTTTCATGGTATTTAGTAACAGACTAGGGGACTACATGCTGCTTGGAAAATGCTACAGTGAACCTGAGGCTCTAAATCCAGCTTCTTTTGAACACCCATAATTCAGTGTCTTTGAAAGAATGCTAGGCAAATTTTCCCAGTAACAGTGGGATGTTGCTTGTATTTTCAAAGAGGCCCACTGGCTTCATGTGTGGGAAATTTACAAAACAAATTACTAGGATTAGCACAAGTGGCTGCTGTCTGTGCCACTGCCTAAAAAAGAAGTGCATTATTCATCATATGCCTATTCCAGCACAGGATTCGATTGGTTGTCACTGTTTCAGGGTGTTCCTTCTGTGTGACAAGACATTTCAAAAGGGATCTTTATTATGCCCCATTCCAACTGATAAAATGTCTTTTGGGCCAGGAAAGAAGTTATGGGAATGCCCACAGTGTTGCTTAGGAGACAGCTCCACTGTGAGGCATGTATAGTTTGTTTGTCCGCTTTTTGTTTGACTCTGAATGAGGCAAGATTATGCATTTCTTTCAGGACACAAAACGAAGAATAAATGCAACTGAAAGTCCCCAACTCCAGGGAAAACAGTGAAGGGATGAGAAAATGGGGGTGGAGACTATGTCATTTCCAAGGAAGCAAAGTTGTTGTTTAATTTTTCAATGCTATTATGAGACAAGATTGAATTTCAATGCGGATGTAGATTAGCTAATGGACCATTAAGTGCACAAGCTGCATATTGACACAGAATGGTCAAAGGGATGGAGAGAAAGGACCCTCACTTGAGAGAAGCTTGAAGGAAGCCTGGTACACAGCTTCTACTGGGGGCTGCATTTGCATTTAGTGTGGGATTTTGGTGTGGAATTGGTAGCTTTGGTCGATGTGGTTGTGTATGCATGAAGCAGAGTAGGTGACAGTATGTCAGATTCACCCTGGCCAACTCCTGTACTCCAGTCTGACCTAAAAGGACTTGGTCTCATCATCTGGTTTTCTCATAAGGCGTTCCAATTGCTAGTTACTACCTAGCTGGGTGTTAGGATCTGTATGTTTCTAGTTTGTGGGTGCAAGGATTATGACAGTGTATTTCCCAGGTTAAGAGGGATGTTATTATTAAGGTGAATCAAGATACTGTAGTTATGTGGATAATTTTGCTTTTTGAATTTTGGTTTATCTTTTCCTGTAAGATTATATGATAATTTTACCAGGAACAGGAGTCTCTGCTTGGAATAAAAAAGCCTTAGAAGATAATGTTGGGAATAACCTGTTACGTCACTTAAACCTGGTCTATGATCAGACACAATTACATTCTTCCTGAAATTGAGGGTAAAATAAGGGTAACTGGCAAGGTAAGAAACCAGATAAGAAAAAAACGATAAGGGTCATAAGGAAGGGAAGTTAGCTATGGCAAGAAGAAAGTAACCACAGCTGTTCAAACAACAGACTTCAAGGAGGACAGTGCGTCACCATCATCTGGTTTCACACTTGGCCTTCAATTCAAGGAAATCACTTATTCTGTAACATACATATGGCTGAAAAGAAAAAATGACACCGCTGAAAGAAGTTCATCATAGAAGAAACAGCTACATAGTTCCAAAGACAGACCCTAAATTTACTGGAGAGAAGGACTCGCACTTTCATTTGGAATGTAAATTAGTAGGTTCATTGAACACATTTTCAAAGCAACCTTCCTGGTGTTTATATAGGCTGAGTCTTGGCAGCGAATAAGCTGTCAAACTTTCAAAGGGTGGTTTGTATGTATTGTAAGTATAAACATTTTTATTGGGAAGCATTTTACTACTTTACCTGCCCATCTAAACTATACCATGCTTATACTTGCAGATTACTTTTTTTTTTTTTAACTAGAGGTGCAGTAAGTCTGCAGATAGAAGGAAAAGCAAGTTTTTATGTAGAATAAACGCCAGATTTCCTTATGTTTTATTTAGGGGTGGGAATAGGAACCAGATTTGTGTGTAGTTTGTTATTATGATACCACAAATAGAGAAATATACAGTGAGGTTACTGTTTATCTGACAGATTGATTTCAGTGCAACCTACCTTAAAAAGTAAAAACTGGCCCACGTGACCAGACAGTTCCACCAAAAATAGCTGTTTCTCTGCAAAACTTTGTACTGAGTTATCAGATGTTAGCTCATCTTGTCAGCAGGTGTGAACCGGAATGAAGTCGGTCTACAGGATTAAATTATATCACCCGGAAATACATCAGTCTGGAAATTTTATCTTGAACTCTACTGCTACCACCAGCTGATGGCCACCTGAGCTCAGCAGCATCTCCAAACACAGCTTCTTGTGATGACACTTGGAGGCTTCCCTAATTATGCTGTCCATAGTGTATTGGCATGTATAGAAGTGCACATAAGGTCTGTGGTTTACAAATGCTTTTGAAGAACTTCTTTGAATACAGTTATCAGAATATTTTATAGACAGTGAAATGTAATCTGTTTCCCTAGCTCCATAGTGCTCAGGGTCTGGTAATTTCTTTCTAAAATAGACCTTAAAGATAATGATGGGATGGAATATCTGTGACTCTAACTGAATTTTAGCTATGGAATTATAAATATTTTTGAAATTAATCCCTAGGACTTCATGTATGAGAAAAAGTTCAGTTTGATGAAACTAATGTATTATTACTAAAAAGAAGAGAAATCCCAAAAGAATAGAAATATAAATAATGTTTGGATTATATCTGACAAACTATTTCCTCAGCCTATCACACATGGTAAGAAATTACTCCATCTTCTTATTGAAAAACAGATTATTTTTATGGAAAATGTCTTGGCAGTCTTTAATTAAAACCAAATTTTGCACTGGGCTATTTCGATTTTTTTATTGCTTTTGGAAGCAGCTCCTGGAAGGAAGGTCAGGAATTCAAAGTAGGTCTCTAAACTAGGTCTCCCTCCCAGACCTTTGGAAATGTGATTTAGTGGAATTAAACTTTATATGATTTCTACGCTAAGAAAAATGTTTTCTTTGGAACCAGAGCAGTAATCCTATGTGTAAGGCTTACACATCTGAAATGAATAAAGAATTGAAGTGAAACTGTATGATATAGACCACAATTAAAATGTGTACATTATAAGGTTATGTTAAGATGAACATAAAGACTATTGTGTTTAACATTCTGCTAATTTTTCAAGTAATGAGACCCATCTCTATCTTTGACGTTTGGACCAGGTCTCAGAGGAACACATCTATATACTGTTTAGCCTTTGAAGTACCATTTTGCAAGAAATTTGTACTGAGGTCAAGATAATAATGTGGTGAATAAATGAAAATTAGTCCAAAAAAAAAAAAAAAAAGGAGTCCAGATCCTCCTTTCTCAGCAGAGGGTAGGCTGGGTAGGTAATGCAAAGTTTGTTTTGAGTCAGAATGACACTGAAAGGTTTGTACTTCATGAAAATAGAGAACTTTCAGTTCCCTTGATGTAATGTGTTCAGTTCAATTCAATATTTGATTAATTTGATTTCCAACATTGTATTTTGTAAAATAAAAATTATGGCTCGTAATACATCCAAAAATACTTTGAGATGGTATTTTCTAAATAATACTTGTTTTTTGCTATTGGAAACTGATTCTGACCGTTTAACTTAAGTGAGGGGTGAAAAGGTTTAAAAAATGTAGTCCATTACAAGTGGGTATTTCAACTTACAGAAAAGTGTGAATCATATCTGAATTGCTCTTAATTTCTTTCGGCCCTGCACATGCAAATAAATTACTGTATGGAACTATTCAGGTTCAACTGTGCAGCCAGAAGTACATAGTATTTTTATGAGGTAACCCTACAGTAGGTTTTTCAGTTTTAACCCTTGTGAGAGCAAAGAGCAGCTTGTGAATGAAGGTCTAGAATTTATTTACACTGAAATTTGCGTTGTAACATGCTGCAGGTAAAATTGCTGTATGCCACAGCAATTCAGCGTAAGCAGGGAGAACAGCTCTTGGGTGGCTACACCTTTAACCCAGCCCATGCTGCCTGCAAAGGTAACAGCAGTTATGATTGGGTATATCCACAGCAAAATGGGAGTATTTTCACACAGTACCAGAGGTACTCAAGCAAAACTTTTAAGCATTGTCCAAACCTTGGTTAAATTATCTTTCTCACTAACTTAAGACTATCACAAAGTTAGCTTGACTATTTTTTGTGTGCTATGTCAGTGTTTCTTGTCTTATGTCAGAACTTGTTGTACAAAGAGAAGATGATGGCCTTCTCTTCTGCATTGTAACTACAGCATTGCATTTTGTTTTATTATTTGTTTGCATGCTAACAGTGTGCCTAGTGATTGCTGAGCACTGCTGCTTGGGGGACTGACTGACAGCCTAATTGAAAGCTCTTCTTATGTGTTTGCAGCCTGAAGAGAAAAGCAAGAGAGGGGAGAATGATAGGGGTACAGGGAAGAGAGGAGGTTTTACCCTCAGGTTCCATATCAATGGAATCAATGACAGTGCTGGTATAATCCAAAGTCTCTTGCTGTGCTCTGTTCTCTAAAACCTGTTTCTGCACAGCTGTAATATTACATTTCTTATTGTACTCTCTTACAGGCTGCAGACCTTTTCATAACTCTTGTTTTTGAGCTTCGACATCTTTCCCTGGAGGCCTTAAAAGCACTATGGCAAAGATCTTCATTTAAATGCAGAGACAACTGGTAAGGTCCCTTTAATAACTGGATTTAAGAAATACATATAGGTAATAAATGCTTTGTTAATACTTTAAACAGATTAAATTTTTTAATCCATTCTCAAATGTTGGATTTAAGTTCAGAGCACTTTAAAGAACAATGTGTATTGTAGATCTTGTTTATGTGGCAGAAGGATGACTTTCCAGACCCATGCTAACTCCCACAGACTTCCAGTTTCAGGAGCAATGCAAACAGGAAACTTGAGTCATGACTTAGATGAAAATCAGTGCTGCTGATTTTAAGCATCTACTGCCATTTATCATGAAAAGGCTTACTTGTGTAAGCTGGGAGTATAGGCATGGTGAAGACACATCTCTTCAGTAGCTGCCTGATCTCAGATACTTGTACCAGTCTTTGCACTGCAACTTTAAAGATCAAGGCCCCCACTCCTCTGCAGTTAGGCATAGTTCTGATCTAACGCTATGAGACTTTCAGAAATACCCACCCTCTATTATTAAAATCAATACCTTTATTTTCCTCCCTCTGAAATCAGTATTCTGAAAAGTGTAAATAAAGAAACAAGCTTTTTACCCAGTTTCAGTACGAAATGTCATCAGCTTCTTTGAAATTAATCTAACGTTGTGTTTGTAACTGTCTTAAAAGTCATGCAAACGGGGGAAATTATTGTTATGGATTAGATTTATTCTCACAGTTTGACATACAATCTATGAATAGAATCATAGAATTGTTTAGGTTGGAAGGGACCTCAAAGATTGTCCATTTCCAACCCCCTGTCACAGGCAGGGACGCCTCCCACTAGAACAGGTCACTTAAGACCTCGTCCAACCTAGCCTTGAACAACTCCAGGGAGGGAGCACCCACAACCTCCCTGGGCAATCCATTCCAGTGTCTCATCACCCTCACGGTAAAGAACTTCTTTCTAACATCTAGTCTAAATCTTCCTTCTTCCAGTTTATACCCATTACCTATCATCCTGTCATTACAAGACTTTGTAAATAGTCCCTCCCCAGCCTTCCTGTAGACCTCCTTCAGCTTTCTGTTCTCCAGGCTGAAGAGCACCAACTCTCGTAGCCTGTCCTCATAGGACAGCTGCTCTAGCCCTCTGATCATCTTCATGGCCTCCTCTGGACTTGCTCCAACAGTTCAATGTCCTCCTTGTGTTGGGGTATCCAGAACTGTACACAGTACTACAGGTGGGGTCTCACACTTATGCTAATATTCTTCAATTTTAGAGGGCTGTCTGAAGTACTCTGGCTCTTTCTGTATTAACTTTAGACTAATTTTACTCAGGACAAAGTGATTAACTTTTGGAGCTAAAAAGAATCACAGGCAGACTGCTTAGTCTGATCAAGGTAAGGTGTTTTTACCCACTTTTATGCACTTTATCTTGACTACTTCCTAGTTACTACAAGGGTCCCTCCACCAGTTTAGGAGGTAGGCTCAGAATAATTACAGAGGGACTCTTAAGAGAGAAATAAATATTTGTCTGTTATGCTGGTATAATTAAGGTCTAAAAAAGCACAGGAATTGCAGGATATTCAATTCAATTTTAATTTTTGTTGTTATTGGTGAAATGAAAGGGAAAACTCATGTTAATAAAAAAAAAAAATCAATGTTTTAAGGTACCTCAGTCTTCTGAAGTCAAACCTGGGATATGTTTTGGCTTCATTTTCACAGAAAGCACTTGAATGTTTTCTTGAAAGCCTGGTTGCATACAGTTCTTGAAACAACCAAAACACTTCATTATGTCTTGGCTAAGGCATATTTCTGTAAGGTTACTAAACCAAAGGGTAATACTGATTTCTTTGGAACCTGGTATTTCCTAAGCCAGTGGACTTCTATTTACTTCAAAAGAAACCCAATCTCAGTATGTTTGTTTGTATTCTGATCATTTTAGATTTATTGTATTTCTTTCATGTGTTGCAGGCAGCCGCTAATAGATGGTCTCCCCTCTTGTGCTACAGAAGCATGTATTGTCCTAATGAAAGAAATTATAGCTTCTGGAGAAGTAGAGGAAGACAAAATGGAATATCTTTTTTGGTCACTTTCTTTCATTCCTAAACCAACCTCAGGCATGATTGAATCTCTTGCTGTGAGTGGATGTTCCTTTATCTTTTTTCAATTTATATCCATCTAACTGCTCATAATTTTTATATTTTACACTATTAGTCTTTTTTACAGCTTTATAAGAAACTCTTGCCTGGTCAGGTAATTTTAGTGGTGAAATTACTAGCTATTTTAAACATGATTCCAATTTAGTTCACTGGAGGCTTTGTATTTAGCACCTGGAGCTATTTCAGTCCCTTGTATATGCAGTACTACTGCAACTTTTGATGCCTCTACCCTGGTGAGGTTGCATCTGGAGTATTGTGTCCAGTCTGGGGTCTCCAGTTCAAGAGGGACAGGGAACTACTGGAGACAGTCCAACAGAGGGCCATGACATGGCTAGAAAACTGAAGCATCTCTCTTACAAGGAGAGGCTCATACACTTGTGGCTCTTTAGCTTGGAAAAGAAAAGAATGATAGGGAATTTTATTAATGCTTATAAACATATAAAGGGTGGAGGTCATGAGAATAGGGCAGGGATATTTTCAGTGGTTGCCAGTGGCAGGACAAGGGGTAAGAATACAAGCTAGAATACAGGAAGTTTCACTTGAACTTAAGCAAAAACTTCAAAAATGCTGGAGCACTGGAGCAGGCCCAGAGAAGTTGTGGAGTCTCCTTCTCTGGAGACTTTCAAAACCCACCTGGACACATTCCTGTGCAACCTTATCTAGACATAATTGCATCATCAGGGAAGTTTGACTAGATGATCTTGAGAGGTCCCTTCCAACTCCTAGCATTCTGTGATTTTTCCTTAACTAAGTTACTTGTCTGCAGAGTAACACTAGCTCCATTTTATAGGTTTTTTTGGGGTTTTTTTTGGTTTTTTTTTAAAAAAACCAACTCTGTTGTTCTTCAGGATTTTTACAGTTGAATCTATCATGCTTTTAGAGTCTGAAGTTGAACTTGCTGTGGGATTTTTTTGTGCAGTGTTCTGGTTGATAAAATTATAGTTCGTGGCTTAAATAGTTCATTGCAAATAGTTCTGGCTTGTTTTCTAATGAAATATTGATCAGCTATGAGTATACAGTATATCACAACCTGCTGTTCCAGTCATACAGACTCTGACCAGCATCACAAAAAATCCAGCTCTCAGTGTTAGCAGGCTTCCATCAGCATCTGCAGGAAATTATTAATCTTCCATTCATTTGGGCTTTGCAAATGTTGGTTGAAGTGGTGGGATTTTCAACAGTAACATGCTTGCCTCAGAGGATACAGAAATATGGAACTTGCAGGTCCATGAAAGAGAAAAAGTAGTTTTCATTCTAAAAATGGTAAACTCTCTGTGACTTACTAAACTGCCAGTATTGAGGTGGGATTTAGAGAAGCTTTGTACTGGTGAGGGTTTTACTGTATTTTGAGGAACCTGGAAAATATTTTAGATTTGTTTTCACGCTTCTTCCTAAGCATTTAGGGCATGATTTCTGTTGAAAAGAATTGAAGTCTATGTCAGATTGACACTAATGTAGCCCATATATCCCCATGTAAATCTGTAGGACTTTGCCACTATATCTCTGTAGCATTGTTCTTTTGATTAAGTCCTGTAAGTGGTATTTGAAAATATACATTGTTGAGATCAGGGGGCTGGAGCAGCTCTGCTATGAGGACAGGCTATGAGAGTTGGGCCTCTTCAACCTGGAGAAGAGAAGGCTTCGAGGAGACATTATAGTAGCCTTCCAGTATCTGAAGGGGGCCTACGGGAAGACTGGGGAGGGACTATTTACAAGGACTATTTACAAGACACTGGAACAGGTTGCCCAGGGAGGTTGTGGCTGCTCCCTCCCTGGAGGTGTTCAAGGCCAGGTTGGATGAGACTTCGAGCAAACTGTTCTAGAGGGAGGTGTCCCTGCCTTTGCCAGGAGTTTGGAACTGGATGATCTTTGAAGTCACCTAAGCCATTCTATGATACTGAATTTTAGTCTGTAAATATTTTGATACATTTCTTTTGTGGTGTGCTACAGTAATTATGAGAGACATTTCTGAAACACCTTGTTCTTTTTGTGCTTGTATACAGCCTTTGCTGGAGTCATCAGGAGCAAGCCAGAGCTGCTTCTTAGGAGTAACTGCTCTCTTACACAGGTTTTGTTCTGATTACAATTCTTGTGATGCTGTACCTGCTGTGCAGAGTGTGATGAGGACTCTGGGGAAGTTTTTGAGAGGAAACTGTGCTGTGCAAGATTCAGAACAGCAACGCAAGGTATCAGTCATACAGAAGCATATCTTTAATTGACATTTACTGATGAAGAGATATCCCTATATCTTCTGTTGATGATCTGCTTAATCAATTCTTATCATTCTTAGAAAACAGAGATATGAATAGCAGTGTATCAGATAGTAGTAAGAGCTGAAGAGCTAAGTTTTAACTCATGTCTTTAATTTTTCAGTGTGCAAGCTAAATACACAGGATTTGGTTTTTCTGTCATACACTGTGAGCAGTATTTACACTTCTGTCCTATTTATTGAAGGAGTAACTTAACAGATTTTATGTACTAGGAGCCTTGAACAAAATTTTGATCAGGCACTGTATTGCATTGAAGTACCTGAACTTTAATACAGAGTTTGTCATTGAAATTCGTTGACTGCCAGCATCAAAATAATTTCTGGGTTCTGAAGTTGCACAGGTTTCCTTCATGTTTAGTGAGGAAAATGGTTATATTATGGCATCTGCTGAGAAATTATTATTTTAAATTCGTTACTGTGTCCAGAACTGTATTGAATCACTAAAAGGTCAAAATGTCTGTGATCAAAATGGACTTGAAAAACTACAGTATATAAAATCATTGGCTTTATCTTTTTCATTGTGATGTAGGTTTTTTAAAATGCTTCTGTATTCCATCAGACCTAAGCCAAATTTTATTTACATGTGCTAGATGGCATTGAAACAGTCATCTCTATTCACATGAGTTTTGTCCTAGCATGAAAGCCAGATTATAGCTGATACAATAGGGCCTGTGGTAAACCACCCTAAATAATCAGGAATAATTTTAAATAGAGAATTTCACACAGGAAATGTTAATGCAACAAAATTTCACATACAACTGACAGCATGTGGAGAACTTTTTGTTCTAGCTTGCTTTGTGTTTACAGATGCAGCTGGTGTTAAAAGCCATTGGAAATGCAGGACTGGCAGCATCTTCACTAGCTCCTGTTTTGAGTTCCTGTGCTTCTCTGAAGAGTAATCCAATTGGAATTCGTTTAGCTGCTATCCAGGCCTTCAGGCGCATTCCCTGTTATATCAGGGTAAGTGGTTTATTGCCAGCAGGTGATGGCTTTCTGGCATTGTCACAGATTTTTAATTTTCTGGAATAGTTTTGAAACATGCAAGCAGGTAAGGAACAAGTGTAAACATGTCTTCCAGCAGAGCTCTGTTGTTGAAGAGCTTGGTAGGACCACTCAGAGAGCAGACTTGTAGTATGCTTTGCTGTAGTTGAGGCTATGCATCTGGTGACCGAGGCTTGTTACTACTTAAAAAGCTACCTCATTTGGTACTTTTTTCCTATAGTCTGTTCCATGTATCATTTTCAGAAATGCTAAATATTAATTTGAGAAGCTTGTCCTGATTGGCAATACACTGTCATGGTGTTCCAAACAATGCAAAATTACTAATCGATACTAATTTTTATACCCAGGTGAAGATTGTTAGTAAGTATGAAAATTGTTTATTGACATGAAATCTTGCTTGTCAGCCACTGAGGCTTCTGATTCTTTCCAGCCTTCACAGCATGCTGAGGAAAGGAGGCAAACAATCTCTGACCTTATCCTGGCCCCTCTGGATGATCTGTGTGTCCCTTCCAGTGAAGGCAGTGAGGCATAACACTGCCAGAAGCAGAGAGCAATGGCAGCAGACAGCGTCAGCAAGCAAGCACAAATAAAATGGCAGAGCACGTTGTGTTACCCGCTCATCTCATTTTATCAATACAACTAATGAGCCTTTGAACACAGATCAGCCAATCAGAATGCCAGTTAGCCAAGCTTCACCATATTAGTTGAAGCCATAGGTTTGCTTTACCCAAATTTGAGAAAAACACAGGCCTTGCACGAGGCAGGGACAAGGCCAAGTGTATGTACCTTGTTCCTGGCAGGATGTAAACAGGAGCAAAACAAGTCTGGTCAAGCCAAGGTCCCTAAACTCAGTGGCTTCAGGTTCTTTGTCCTCCTTCCTGCAGTTGCTTCTCCGATCAGCAGGAGGAGGGGGAGCAGAAAAACATGTCTGGGCAAGCCAGGACATGTTCTGGCCTGTTTAGGGCTACCACAACACATAGAACATGTTGTCAGTGGTTTAACAGATGAAAATTTAGAACTTATTTATCTGAAATAACTTGATTAAAAAAGAGTGACATAATTGTATTTTTTGTTTTGCTAAGATACCTTCTTATCACGTTCTAGGAGAAAGAGGTATTAGTTCAACTGTATCAAGCAGCTAGTGAAGATGTGGAAATAAGGATTGCAGCTTATTATATAGCAATGAAGTGTCCCCATGAAGAGTTATTTAAACAAGTACAAAGGACTTTGCTGAATGAAACATCCAGTCAAGGTTAGCCAAGCAACTACTGAAGTCTTACACATTCCTAAATTGTGCTTCAATGTAATACTTGTGTTACATGTGTAGTAGTACATTTTAAAATTTAATCTTAATTTAATCTTAATCATTTGTAGGTTGTTTTTAAAATACTGTCTTTTTTATTGCCACATTCTATATTAGAGTTGTGTTATTGGTACTTAACAGTAGTCAGTAAGGACTGACTCTTCACAGAATTAGTTCCCTTCTCTACCAGTATTTAATGAGCTGAGTGTTTGTGGGAATTATGTGGAATATCTTTGATGTTTAGTGCATTAGAAATACAAATAGATAACTGCAAATTACATGTTACTAAGAAAGAGGCAAGTGGCAGAAGAAAGTACTGCTGCAGGTTAACTGTTCATTACTTACTTATCTTTTAAAATTCCTCATTTACTATTTATTTACTTGATTTAATATTAATATTTATTATAAGGGCTTGCACTACCATGGTCTTTCATTGGCACTGTCTGCAGTTATTTTACATCAGTTTTGATATGGTTTTAATATTGACCACAATATTGTAAAGATAGTACTAGATAGAAACTAAGCAGATCTGAAGAAAGTCCTGTTGATTTTCATTTAAGTAATTTAAGATACTTTTGAGATTTCAGATAACTTTAAGGCTTCTTGCAGTTAGCATTAAGGCTTAGTGGGAAGATCTTCATCACTGTGAAAGCAGCTGTTCTTCAGGTCAGCTGAAAAGCCTCTAAGGATTGCAGTTTGAGAACCGCTGATCTAATGGACAACGAATGGCATCACAAAACATAACATGGGAAAAACAACATTTGTGAACTAGGACCTGTTGTGCTAAAATTTTTGTGAAGGTATTAGTTGTATAGCCAAATGTATAGTGACTGTCATGCAGTGTAGCAGTCTGGAATACTGTATATTAGCTATATCTTTTTTTTTGCTGCGTTTTTCTGAATTTAGCATAGAAGAAACTTGCCCCTGGATAGGTTAGCTGAAAGACACACATGAAACTAGGGAGTGGATGACCCCTCACATGCCACATGGGAAAGGATAAGATAGTAAAGATGGGTGCATCAACCTGGTTTTAATGATGTTGAAAATGAATGCATTCAATTACGGTCAGGGGATTAACTCTTGTGTAAA
Source organism: Eubucco bourcierii (assembly GCA_013396675.1). NCBI lineage: Eukaryota > Metazoa > Chordata > Aves > Piciformes > Ramphastidae > Eubucco > Eubucco bourcierii. The sequence goes on along the minus strand of VWZE01021927.1, from coordinate 481,177 downwards.
AAATATTAAAAGGTCTTTGTATCCATTTTTAAAACATTCTGAATTTTTCTCTAGTTCCCAAATGCTTTTCTTTGTTTAATTTAAGTGGGCTCCTTTGTTTGGAGTCATCTCTCTCAGCTCCTGGAGACAGAAGATCCATTGAAGGAACACCTTCGAGATTCTATTCCTGATGAAATCCTTAGTAGAGATTTTGACCAGGAGACGTGGAAATACTCCTCATATTCTGATGTCACATTCCACTCAGGTATGTGGAGTTTTAGAATTTCATGCTCTGTAGGATACGGATTATTAAAATTGCACATGACTTTCCTGGTCATTTACTCCAGAAAAACTTAATTTTTATGACTTAATAGTACTCAGATATGCAAATGTAGGCTTGATTCTGCTCTGACCTTAATCAAAGTATACCAGATACAATGCAACTTTGCCTTTTGTGAGAGAAGAGCATAAGAACCAACAAAATTTTAGATTGTTTTTGTGAACATCAACTTTTGATTCCTCCTTAGTGACTTTCCTTTGCAGCAACAGGGGCTGGAGTGTATTTTTTTTCTTCTGATTCATGTACTTTCCTTGGTATAAGAGAAGATTCAGGCAAGTTACTTCCCGCTTTATTATCTGTTCATCATCTGTTTTGAGCAAAAACACTAGATAATATTTGTCAGTTAGATTTTGATTGCTCATCTTTTCCAGTGCAATTGTTATGTATTGCAAATGCTCTTCTTTTAGTCAAATAATAGGTTTTCAGTAATGTATGTTAAAGTCTTCACTGTGTACTTAATGTTTTATTCGCCATCTTCTCAGTAAGCAGAACTGGAGTTTTCCAAAGAGTGGTGAGACTTGCGAAGTATGTGAGAAATAGCCAATCTCCAGGTGACAGACATCTGATATTTTCTGTTGCAGCTGGTGCAGGTGCAAATGTGGAAGCATCAGTGGTCTTTTCTTCTGCATCTTATCTACCACGATCAGTCATGACAAATTTGACTATTCATCTTATGGGGCAAGCTATAAATCTACTGGAGGTAACTTTATGGATTTTTAATTTTTATTTTTTTTTAATCTATCTCTTCAAGGGACACTTGGTGTATTGAAGTAGAAAGAAATATTTTCCATTTTCCAATTGCAGTTCCTTTAGCAAGGTATACTTTTCACTGCAGCAGCAGAGTTGCCTCAGACAGATGACTCTTTTTGCAATGGATGTAGTCATAATAAAACCATTTTCAGTCTGATAGTATGCTACGCTAGCCAAGTGAGTTATATTCAACTCTTGTTTATTCAGATGAAAGCTGAAAGTGCTTGCTGAGGCATTGCTCTAGCTCCTGTTTAGGGTAGTATTTTCTTTGTTTGACTTATAACAGAATATGAATTGACTTGAGTACACTGTTCCTTTAATACAGGAAATAGAGTTGTGTATACATAATTGGAGTCACTATTGTAGTCCAACTGAACATCCAGTAGGTGAGATGTTTAAATGTGCCTCTGAGAGAAAGCAGTGTTTGGCATATAAACTCTTTCAGGCAAAAATTTGTATGTAAAAGAAAGAATTTAATGTAGCCTCCAGATCTCAAGTTTAACCTTGCAAGGAAACAAAATATTTTTTTCAGTGTCATATACCCTGGATTTACATGTTAGTAGTACTGTTTCAGCTAAACTTCCAAACACAGTCTTGTTTCATGAACATTCAAAAGATATGTAATTGTTTTCCAATTGAAATACTGTTTGTAACACGCCAAAATGTCAGTAGCTCGTATTGTCCCATCATGGTGTAAATGAACCAGTACTTGAATAAAAAAATATTTTGTACTGAACTTCACATCATTAACAACTAAAGAATTTTTACTGGAAAGATTTAATACTGAAATATCCAGTATTGGATGCTACATGAGCTGGGCCACTAAACTCCATAGACCACTGTGATCCTGTATGGCAAATGTTTCTTTGTACAAAGCCCTAAACGTTGCATTTGGGTATAGTTTTAAAGTTTTTGTTTGTAGAAATGGACGTGGTTTATTTGTCTCATTGTCAGCCTTTTCAGTGCTGTATGCTTTCCTCTAGGTTGGTGTAAGATTAGAGAATGCTGAAGCTCTTGTGCAGATGATTTTTGGGCAGAACTCTGCTACTTTAAGTGACTTTTTTTTTGCAAACACCGATGAAAGAAACAAGTCAGAAAACCCTGTGAAAACAGCAGGAAAGGACAAACAGAGGCGGCTGACTTCAAAGCAATACAACCCTGCTGATCGTCTTGTGACCAAGTCTGGAAAGCCAAAGCTGAGACATGCTAACCAGAATTGTCCTGGTAGAAAGTACAGTAAGATGAGTGAGTTAGTCGAAAAGGTAACTGACTCTGTAGCTCTCGAAAAAATTAATGACAGTCCCCACTTAAACTTAAGGCCCCATCTAGTACTGGACAAGTCTTCTTTAGTAATGTGACTCCTTTGCACAAAGCATTGGTAACTCTTTCCCTTACTTGAAGAGAAGAACTTAACACCTGCACAAAATACAAAGCAACAAAGAGCCAAATTTTCCGTTTTTCAGACGTTTATTGTCTCAAAATGATGACTCAACCAGATCTTTATGCCGATGTTCTTTTGTTTGTGGACTTCTGTGACACCTTGAACGACTGCTAGATGTTAAGTTCCTGAGTCATCAGGAACTTCCAGTTGATGTCAGATGTTACATTTACCTGTGTTTGGAGAGAGCTATGTTCTGTGAATATAAGAGGAAAACTTTGGGAATTGACTCAAGTTGCTAATGCATTAACTGAAAAACTTGGGAACTATGATTTATTTAGTTTGTCTTAGACTTATCTTTCTTCATGAGATTCATCTTCTTAAGAATTTTATAATCTCATGTTTATGTTGTGTTGCTGTTGTATTGATTCATAAAGAAGGAAAATGTAATTTTTTTACTCCAGAAGTTTTTTTATTCAATCATGGCACCTATAATTTCTTAATTGAGATTTTATTTTTCAAAATTTAATCTATTTGTAGGTACTTATCACAAAACTCTCCTTTTGCCTGTTTGTCTTGGGACTAGACATTACCTGTGTTTGTAGTGAAAGTCAGAATGTGTGGTGTGGAGCTAAAGTTTAGCTGGAAAGAACAAGTAGTAATGCAGGGTCTTAAGTGGTCTTAAAATATTTATAAAAGGTAACCTCATGTCTGTTTACTAATAACATAACCTTATGAATTTGAAAGGAAATTGATATAAATATCATTGTCTTTTTTATTTATTTCTTTATCATGTCAGTTCACTGAGAGAATGGTGAGAAAGGAGGTGGTGAAATGTGAGCTAAGCATGAAAGTCTTTGGAAATGAACTTAGCTTCTTGGATTGTGAAGATTTAAGAAAACAAGTGAAATATTATTCTTTAAATCTGGCTGAGTTGGCTGTCAGACTTCTGAAGGTAAAATGAAATTTTTGTTTCTATTTGAAAGTAAATATCTTGAGAAACTACTTCCTGACAGATATGTAAAAGATAGAAAATATTACTTAACGCTCCGCTAAATGGCACTCCAGAAGACACCAGCATATAGTGGATTGAAACAGCATTCAGTCTGTTAGGCAACAACTTGTTCTTTTGTCTGGTGGTTATTCCCTCTTGTTTTTCTCATTCAAATCCTTAAATGAAAAATAATGCTGTCTTCAGATGGAGTAAGACTAGTGTATAACTTATGCCCTGGCCAGATGCAAGTTTTGGTTGTTTTGGGTTACTTTCTACCCAGATCAGCATAGTTAAATGCAGTGGATATTTGTATCTGGAAAAATTCTTGAATGCTGATTCTATTATAGAAAGTAAATTTTTTTTTTTTTCTTTTTCACCCTAGGGGCAGGAGGTCCAGTTTAATAAAAGGCTGAGTTTGGCCACTGAAGAATTGCAGTTTCCATCAATTTCAGGATTTCCTGTTCAACTGGCAATCAACGCCTCAGCAGCAATCAACATAAAAATCAAAGGGGATGCGGATTTCAAACAACAGTCAAATTTCTTTCTAAATGGATATATCAAGACAAGGTATTATCTACTGCAAGCATGTCACTGTCACATATTTTGATGTCCAGTAGCAATTCCTCATGTGAAAGGTTTGTGTGAATCAAATTCTGTTGTAATCGTTTGGAAGGTGCCTGGAGTCATCGACCAGCAGTCATCGACCTTATATTGCCAAATGGTTGCAGTGCTATAAGCATGCAGTTGCTTCCTGTCTTGCTATTTTTCCAGTACTGATTTGAACTGACTGTTCCTCCCATTCTGTAAATAAAATTCCTGAATGCTTGCATGCGATTGATCTTTTGAATGCTTTACCTATTAGAGGGATGCGAGTTTAGATTTTTCTCAGTATCAGACATGCACTTAGAGGTTATGGATATGCAAACCAGTAGATGACTTAATTCTGTGTTTCCTTACCTGGCTGTTGTAGCTTTTTAAACATACTAAATACTTTTACTGAACTTCACTAAGTGCTGCATATGTAGAGGTAAACTTACATCGTGATACACACCCTTAACTGCTTTCCCTTTCCTGATGTTTCATACTGAAATTTAGGTTCAAATCTCTTACTTAGGAGATGTAATAAAACTATACTTTAATTCATGTTAGGAAGTGTATGTCTGTGGATGTATTTTTTTTTTTTCAATTATTTCTTGAAACAATATAGCCATCATGATTTTAATGTTAGAATATGCTGGTTTACAGCATCAAACACTGTGTGTTTATGAAGAGGATGAGCAGCCTATGCTTTAAATTAAGTGCTTTTAAAAGGGCATGCTTTTCATAGAAGAATATGTATCGAAATTTTTCCACAGTGCCTTTGTCCAGCTTTCTGTCCGAATGGGAACTGTGGGGACTCTGGGACAAGCTGGCCTAAGCTGGTTAACAGGAATAAGGACATCCAGTAGTCTTGATGGAGGAATACAAGTTAAAAAGGGGCAAGAGCTCAAAATTTTCTTGAACACTCCAGAAGAATCCATGGAGATAATTAATTTCAGGTAACATCGAGTAAGGGTGTCTTCCTAAAATAGTAACCAGGATAACTTTCTTGAATCAGAATTTAAGTAGAAATTTCATTAATAGAACGAAAATACATTTTGTCAGAAAACACTGTTTCAGTCTGAATTGCAGTTCAAGTTTGCTATTCAGAAGAAAGGGAAGGAGAAATTAATCTTTGCGTTTTATATTGTTTTAATCTATGAACATAGGTTCAAATCAAAGCCTTATGTAAAACAGTTCTAAATGCTTTTTTCATTCTCCCTTGTTTTTCTATACTCAATGTCAGTGATGTTTCTGGAACTTTCATGTCCAGTTAATCTGAAGTATTAAGGTGGTAGTGGAAAAACTTAGAATTACTTCTGCAGATGTTATTTAACAGAAAACAGGTACAAAATGGTATTAATGAAAATGCCTGAGTAATTTGGAAGTTCTTTCAGAACTTCAAGACTGTAATAAAATTAATATCCATACATAGCCTAAGGGAGGTGGGGATAAAAAAGATCTGGGAGCGTGGAAGTGAGTGGAGATGCATTAAGTTGACCAAACTAGATTGCTCAGGAAAGAAAAATCTGATATTGACTGTGTAGAACCATAGAAGAATCTCAAGGTAGTGATAGAATAAAAATGGAAAGTGTGGATAAAAATGAGTGCTAATTAGTAGAAATATAGTCTGACCTTAGCTGAACCTCATCTATCTTATTTTTCCCATCTGGGATAAGATGGCACGTAACTGAGAATTTTGTTTAAGTATTGTTACAATTGTTTTTAAGTGACCATTTGAATTTCCTGGTTGTAGCTCTAAACTCTACTTCACAGTGGTGGATGAGTCTGAGGAGATAGATGTTTTCCAAGATCACACAGAAACCAGATCTTGCACTGGGAAAGAAGGTAAGTTTTGTTCATCTTAGAAAGCTCGATTGTTCTGAAATACTCATAACAGATCGTCTTATTCAGTAGAAATTTTGGTTTTACAACCCAAAAGATCTTTCAATGTAGTGTTCATTTGTATGTTTTCTTTATTTTTCGAACTGAATATTCAACTGTTGATTTCCACCAGTGTCTGAATTTATTGGCTGGCAGCTGTGTTCTGAAATGTCATATCCTGACCCTGCCAGCGGTTTGGTTTTCCCTCTTGCTGGACCTTTGAAAGTGGCTGTCACGTTAACTAAACAAGACAAAGACCTGCAGCAGTACCTTGTAGAAGCTGCATATAACTATATTCCTCAGGTACCATTATGGCATGCTTCACTTTGGCTTTAGATGTAGTTTATGATGATGATGAAAGAATGATATAACTCAGTACTATGTATTCAATTAAATGGCATTCAAGGTCTACATTACTGTTATTGCCATTCCCATTAGACTGGGAAAATATGTTGAAAACAAATTACAGACAGTGATGGTAGATACATGCTATTTCTATATACAAAACGCCAAACATGTATGCTAAGTCATTTGGCTAGATAAGACTGATAGAGCTGGAATTAGATACCAGGTGCTCAGTACTAAGCAATCTGGCCTCACTTTCATTGACTTGTTTGTCCTTGTGATAAAACCCTTCAAAACCCAAATCATTATTTTACATTAAACACATTGTTTAAAAGTAGAGGTTAGGCTCTAATGAAGAAGGTTGTAAGTTGTTTTAATGTGTTTTTGGGCAAACTCAAGGTTTCATGAATGGTTTTCATCTTCTGGTAAGAATTTATGACTTTTTCTAAAAGGATAGTATAAGTGTTACACAGGCCATGGCTGGACTCCTTGGAGTCCACGTATGCTGCTGGGCTTGAGATAATTCTTGCTGGAAGACCACTTAACTTTGACTGTATTCAAAAGCCACTTGGTATTTCTGAGACAGTGAGATAATGGCAATCAGCAGAGTGACTCTCCCTTTATGATTTCATTTTTCTGACCTTCTTTATTAAAAGCAGGAGAGGGAATAGGCATTTCCCTCTGCCAGTGAATCTGATGTGTGTAAGCAGGGCAAGGCCAAAACTGTTAATCAAGGCACCTAGTACAGGGGTCATGGTGCTGCATGCTGTATCCCACTGCTGACACCAGAGTGTGCTCAATGCATCCCGCCAAATTCTAGTCATTTAGATGTGCGCTCTGGAGCTTAAATTTATAACTGGAAATGTAGTCTGATTTTTCCCTAAATTTTGACAGGATTCAGCATAATTTCAAGGTCAGTATGCTGTGAAATTCAAGGTGTTCAGACAGCATCAGACAGGGAATGGAAAATACAACCTGGCAAAATGAAATTTCTTGATGAAAATCTTGAAAAGCAGATAGTGAAAATCTTCTGTAGCTGTGAAGGTGTTTGTGATCATGTGATGTAACTCAGTTTGACAGATTGTTTTGTAAATGCTCTGCCAACTGCACATGTGGTTATCCTATCTTTCTTCCAGGAGAATTCATGGATCCCAAATGAAGCTGTCCTTCACTTCTTCATTGGGACTCCAAAGTCAGATTTGAAAAGGGATGTTGGTGTTGACCTATATTTTAGTATCCCACAGAAGAATTTCAAAGTCCAGTTTATACACCCTAAGAAAAAAATCGAGATTGATGGTAAGTTTTTTTAGCTATGAACTATATAATCAGTTTTTGTCAGTTAGGAGACCTTCATTAGAATTAACAGAGAAATAACAGTATCAGTAATCTAATGCTAAAACTACATTCTTAGGTGATAGCCATTGAATTAAGTGCTTTGGGTAGCACCCATTCCTGGTGGTTTTTTACATCATGGTTGACACACAACCAGAGGTTCGGTACCTGGGCCACACATGTTGAAGAGGAAAGCCCTTACCAGTATGGATGAAGTTCAGGTTAAGGAACACAGTGAATTGTTCTTTGAGATCTTTTATATATGCTGAACTGACCTTACTATACCTGAATTTTAGTTTGTTGTAGTCTGTTACTTATGATAAAAAATTATTTGTTACCAAATCAATGAAGTACTGGCTATGATACTACTGTGTATTACAATAAAAGGTAACATTCTAATCACAGTGTAACATAGAAAACAAAATCAACAAGCACATTGACAAAATATAAACTGATAAATATATGATAGTAATATAGACAGCATATTTCAGCATCTTTGATGTGCTGATCAAGTGATGTTTTATTTTGATATATGCAACATATCACATATTTAGAGTTTGTGCCCCAGAGTTTTGTTGTTTGGTTTGTTTTTTTTTTAATTCTGATTATTTTCAAATGAGTTGCATGGGAGATTTACTTACACTGTGCAAAGCATTGTGTGCATAGTGGTGGTCCACAACTTACAGGTTTTAGCACAGACCTGAAGGAAGTGTATAAATTGCTTCCAGAACTAAGCTGATTCATAGGAGACCGCTTCATTGCCTTGTCTCAATTACTGTTCTCAGAATGTCATTTCAAAATGAGATGTGTATTCTGAGGGCACTTCAATGCTTTTGCAAATTTTATTCCTAACTCTTTTACTTTGCTTTGGTATTTATTATATTTTTGCTCTCTGAACATATTGTTCACAACAAAGGTTTTGGGTACAGTTTTATGAAGGATCACTGAATAGCATATGTCTAGAAAAAGTAAACAGTTTTCTTTTTCTCCAAGGGAAAATCGAGTTTTCTAAAAATGCACAACTTGGACACCTGGAGCTGATAGTAGATGATGATGATTTGTACTACATTAAGGTATGTTTTGAGATCATGAGCTCTCATATTAGGACGAAAGCTTAAACAAAAGCACAGAAAAGCAAGGCAATTGAAAATACAGGTATTGAAAAATAGTTTTGTGAGCAATCCCTCAGAGAAATTACTAGTTATCTTTATTATAGCGCTATTACAGTTCTAAAAGGTTTTAGGGCATGGTTTCTGCAAATAATCTAAGTGTTTTCACATTCAGATGAAGTCACATAGATATCACTCAAAATCTGTGGGTTGCGTTCAGTGTTAAATTACTAGTGTTATACTACTGGAAGTTTTATGGTTTGGAGAGGTGGAAGGGGGATTGTTTGATCTGTAGGGAAAAAAAAATCTCTTTTCTTCCTCATCTCATTTCTGAAATGCGCAAGTCTATGCTGTTGCTGTCTCAAAACTGAATTGGTTTGTGCTGTCAAGTGACTTGGCGTTTGGGTTGTTCGTTTATTTGTTTTCCCTTACTTGTTTATTCTAGGGCATGACAGATTTGCAGATGCTGAGCGGAGAGCAGAGATACATGACCCAGCTGGAAGTAAAACTGATAAAGCAAAGCAGTCCTATCGTTCTCTCAGGAAACATCACTAAACAACTTGGCAAGAAGATAACTTTTTCAGTATCCCTGAATAATTTATTGAAGGATACTGCATTTCTTTCAGGTTAGAGGACAATAAGTATTTTTCATATAAATGTAAGTTCTGGAACACTTATATAAGAAGATTTCCTGATATTTGACACACATTTCTATAGTTCCTTTCCAATCAGTGAGACTTTTTAGAAGTAATTTTCCTTGATAAAATAGTACTGTAATGGTTCTCAGAATAATAGGAATTATAAAATAAATTGTGATTTAAGTCTGTTTTTAATTGCTGTTGAAGGAGGTGGAGGAAATAAAATGTAATAAGTTATCCAGCAAAACAAAACAGTAAACCTCACAACTCTTAGACTATTTTGTGGGTTTGACTTTTATTAGTATAAATTAGTGTGGAGAGATATATACGGGGCTAAAAGTTTCTTAAGATATGTTGTTCTAAAAATCTTCAAATCTTCTTTTTCGCTCACAAACACACTAAGAAGAAAATATCAGAGAAACTATCCTAAAGGGGGCTTTACTGTTTGTATAACATAGTTTTCTTACAAGGTAAATTAATACAGTGGAATAAACCAATAATGTAAGTCTAAGGCTCTCATTTTTTCCTTAGTCTTTCTTGCTGTAGTCTCCATGCGGCAAAGACACTTAAAGTGGTGTAGGATTTCACAGTATTTTCAAATAAAGTAACTTTTAAGGAATGCAGAATGCCAGTTTGGTTTTTGGGAGTTCATCTTTTGGTGAATTTTTTTATCCTTAGCTATCACAGGAAATGTCACTGACTGCACCTAAAATGGTTCTGGTCCAATGTCTGACTCTTACACCCTGAGAACTAGGCTGGAGTATTTCTTTTGTTGCAAAACCACAACCTTGCTCTGACTTAATGTAGAGGTAAATATCTGCAAGTTCACATAAGGTCTTTGTTATTTAAAAGATCAGTCTGTTAGAATTGATTTTTCCTTTTAGAAGCAACTTTGGCTTCATTTATTTCAGTAAGCTTCAAGCAGTGTCCAGGAACTACAACCTACAGACTGTAAATGTAGTCAGAGAAAGACAGAACATCCAGCTTGGCTTGTTTGTTTACAGTATAAGGAGTATATTGTGGGGTTCCTCAGTTAGACAGCAGGAGTCTGAATGCATTTGTATTCTTTCACTGCAGTATTCCATTTACTAACTAACTTCACGTTCTACCTCTGCGTAATCAGTTCTACTCTTTTTGTAGCATTTCTGGAGAAAAAGACTGACGATAAGCTGAGACAATACTCACTGGAAGGGGAGACTTACCTTCCAGGTGTTCTTGGACTTCATGTCATTAGTCTTCTCCAGCAGCGTGAGGGCTTGTGGTCTCATGGATCGACAATAAAATGTGGACTCTTAGGTACAGTGAAAAAGGGAAAGTATAAAGCGTTCTGTTTGTCTCGCTTTTCTGTGAGTCATTTGCCTGTTTGAGGACACCGTTAACAAAAAAGATTTCCATTTATTTTTAAACTGTGATCCGAGTCCTAGGAGTTTCTTTTTTTACTTGGATAAGCTTTATTCTTAAAGTCTGCATATAGCAGATTCTTTTAAAATATGCTTTTCACAAGAATGTCTAACATGTGATTAAAACTCAAATTTTCAGTGGTAATTTCTCCTGAATATTTATGTCTTGGGTGTTCATACAAAATGAATATTTACATACTATACCTAAAATATGAGGAACTGTTTTCAGGACACAGTTGGCCATGTTCTCCTGGCTGCAATGTATGAACTGTGAATTAATTTTATGGACAAAGCAGGTGGACATTAGTTTATCAAGGTATTGAATAGTTGTAGTAGCTAGTCATGATAAGCATTGGAAGGTGATTGTATATGTACAGTGTGTTGCATATTAGGAGTTTATGTAGCACTACATGTAGTACAGTTTTCTTTAGTCTACACAATCATGAACCCATAATTTTGCTTAAAATGTTAAGCTGGTCAGAGTATCTTATGTTACACAAACAGAAACATATCTGAACTGTTACAACATTATTAAGTGATGTCTAGTTAAAGCTACATAATTATGAAGTTAAATACTTAGAACTTAAGACATGTTTTAATATTAGCTCAGTTTGATGACTTGCATCTGAAGTATTCAGCAAGTGATTCCTTGTAGAAGTACTGGATTTAAAAAAAACAAGCACAAAACCAAAGACAAATAAATTAAACAAAGTAATCCTACTCATTGGTTGAAACTCCAGATTCATTACTTTAAACTTTTTGGCAGTGAACAAAAGAGCTAGAAGTTTTTTTATTTAAGATTTAATGTCATGGTAAAGTCACAATATCAGGAGCTGAGTGGCAACAGAAAATCATTAAATATAGTGAGACCCCAAGAAAACTGCAAAGGTTGATCATGGTTAGTTTGTAGTGGTTTTACTTTACCCAGCTAAAATTCCATTTAAGTAATAAACCTAGTGCCCATATTTTTTTAGTGCTTCTGAAGAAAAATATGACAAAGTATGGAAATATGGTCAACATCTCAGGAAAGGCTTTGCTTTTCTTAAACAAAATAGGTCTAAATCATTGGATCATTCTTAACACAAAGCAGCTATTTCTAATTGGCAAAGCTGTTGAATGCTGTTAGGTTGGACATACATGTGGCAGAAAAGTAAGGTCAGGTCAGAAACAACATTTTGACAGCAACAATGTCATCTGTAAAATGTATCTAGATCTTGAGCAGACAGTAAAGGTAAATCTTGAGCCTAACTTTATTGGTAGCAATCTTCACAAAATTTGGTCATTACCTTTAGACTGCAGAGCATACTGCATGAATTAAATTTCTACTTCTTGTTTACTTTTTACTGTGGTAGTATTTTCATTTTTGTAGCTATAAATCACTTATCTAGCAAATACAAACTCTCTGTTCTTAAATGCAGATGCATTATATGTGTGCTTTCCTTTGGATTCATTGGATAGTTCATCAAGTATATATCTGGAAAACCAGACAAATCTCACTGAGATGATTTTGAAAAATAGAAACCTTGAACTCAGCGCTAGATTTATGCTGATAACTTTTTGAAATTTTAGTTGTGAATTATTTGAATTGCTATCTTTGTGATTTTACTTGAACAGGAGAGGCAAAAAACCTTCACCATGAATGCAGTATGCTGCAAAAGATGAAGAAGGAGACAGATGCACTTGGTGTGTACAAACTCGATATTGACCATGACTTTCACTGTATGCAGACTCCAACCTATAATCATAAGGTATAGATATTAACCAAAGCACTTGTGTTCTTGTGTGCTAAATACCCTTGTGTCCTGAGGGGCTTAAACACAGCAATGCCTGAGATAATAATTTGTCTTGCTTCTCTTTCCTTTCCATGTAGGCAAAGATACCTTGTCAAGCCAATTTGTGCGTTTTGTCACACCTGTATGTGATAGAACCCTCCAGTTATGTAATTCTAAATGTATCCATTCCCAGAACTTCTGCAGAATGTTTGTTGTGAACATTTTTGTTACATATAAAGCAATAATATTATTGTTTATGATTTATTGTGTCCTTTTGCAACTACAAGTCAGGAACACTGCTTATTCATCAGAAGTTGTATGCCTGGAACGTAAGGCATTTTACAATGTTCTGTATTAATTTTCTGGTTCAGATTTGTGTACTTTCTTAGGAATTTCAATGAATGTGACCCGTGTAGAAAAGCAGGTCTGTATAAAATTTCTTCACTTACAAATGGCATGAAGACAGAGGTTAAATTAAAGGCAAATTACCATTAATACTAGGTATTGGGTGCAGAATAGGCAACTAACTGAAAAATAAATTTCTCAATTGAAAGGATCTGTTGTATGCTTTCAGGTTTGGTTTTGGTCTAAATTGGATTGAAACCAGGGAGTATTAGGATTTCCCATGAAGTGAGATCTTGCCAGGCTTACCAGCTGCACAGTGAATCCATGTGGGGTTAGCTCAGGAATACCCGAGTCCAGTTACCTTAGCTTTTACGAAAAGTAATTACTCTGGCAGCACTTATAAATTCTGTGTACAAAGCCCAAAATTTTAGTATAGCTTCTGTTGGAACATTATTTTTCTTTGGAAATTTTTGTAATAATTTCTTCTTTACCTTTGCTTGCTGTGGGAATATTTCTGCAGTTACCAGCAGTGAATAAAACAGAAGGCATGGTTTACAGGAAGAGGTGGGTTTCTCTTCCTTAGGTTCACCTGAAACATGAAGCAAGTACATCCTGGCTTTCTTCCCAGATGGAAGTGAATTATGGGAAACACTGGAATGAAATAAATAACAAGAAGAAGCTGTTGATCAGCCAAACATTTAAGAACAGTTCTAGTTCATCTCTAGTCAACTATTTCGTGGAGGTAATCATGATTACTTGACATGAAAACCTTGCTATTCAACACTGAACAGGCAAAACTAAGAAAAAGTATGAGGTGAATTTGTTCATTAAGACTTTTTCTGACTGCATTTACGTATTAATAACATGTCAGATATCCAGACCTAGTAAGTTTGAATTAGGTATCTTTTTAACCCAGGCACCTAGAGGTTACTGACATTTAAAATGGACAAGAGAAAGTCAGCAAATACTATAAAAGGTTTGTGTGTCATGTGGTCTTGACTTCTCTGCAGAATTTGCACGTACAAAATTACTGCAGAGATTTGTGAAGGTTGCATTGCTCACACTATGTGGAAGGAGGGTGTGGGATATAATACCTTGGAATATTACAACATTTAGGTGGAAGTTGGTATGGAATGCAGTGGCTGAACTATGATCAGACATGGTTTTGGTTGTTGGGTTTTTTGGGGGAGTTTATAAACTGATTTTTCTCCTGGATCTGCAAAACATTTTCACATGTAATAAAGTATAATTAAAAACTTCAGAGCAGATATGTGCCTTCTTTTGAAGGCACATTCTATAGGCAACAAAAGGAAATAATATAATCATTGATACACACTCTTACCTTTTGCTTTTCTTAGAGCAACTACAGAAACTATTACTGTTTCATGTTATTTCTTAGAACTTCCAAGTCTTCTCTGTTAGTATCTTAGAATAGGTAGCAGTTTTCTGAGGTGGGTTTTCATTATTCTATTTCCATAGGGAGTTCCTGTAAGTATAGAATTTATCTGTGATCTCAGCATAGTCTGGACTAGCACTATAGTCTTTCCTTTGTGAATTTCTGATAGAAGTAACAAATGCATATTAAAGAAATTCTGCTCTGTAATTGGTCAGCATACATGAAAAGCTATAAAGTGAACAACAAATATGCAGAGCAGAGGCGCAACCTGTGACCTCCATGCTACTATGACTGTGTGTTAGATTAGACAGCTCTCCAGACTGAACCCTGTTTTTGTGTACATTTGCTTCACTTGTTTTGCAGTTTACTGTGCAAGTCCTGGAAAAGCAAGTGAACTACAGGACCCAACTGCAGCACTCATACAACTCTCAAGTTTATTCACAGAGCAGCACCAAATTTGAGGTGCAGTATAACGACCATGTGCCATTTGTGGCTGGCCTGCAGTGGAAAGATGCATCCAGAAATGGCCTGAAAAACTGGGAAGGTGAAGTACCACAAACTGGTTTTCCAGTCTTAGAAAGGCCAGACACTGAAGGTGGCTTCTGGGGTTTTAGGGGGTAGTTTTGCTTGAGTAGAACCGTAGAAGGAAATTATGTAGAACAACCTCCTGCTTGAATCAGGACTGTTCCTAACAGCAGAGCACATCTGATGTGGCTTTGTCTGTCTGAGTTTTTGAAATCTCTAGCTTTCCATAGCCTAACTGTGTTGCATCTCCCACAATTCCTTAGTCTCTTAAAGTGCTATTTGTGGACATTATCCCTTGTGCTGTATGCCATTTTTGAAGGACTTATATTCCTCATATTTACCATTTACTTTCAAGTTAGCTCTAAGCAACCAGGTAGCTTGAAATCTCACTTTTCTGACAGCTTTGATATATGTTCCTTCCAGGTGGATTAAATATAGACACTCCGTGGCTGTATCTGTGTGCAGCTCACAAGCTACAGCAACCTCAGCATTCTGCTTGTTCACTGACTGTGGAGTTGACAACTAGAAAAGCTCTCTTCATTAAGAATCTTGTACTGGAACTGTTCTATAGAGATCAAGGCAATGAGAAGGAAGGGAAAATTCACATTTACACTCCAACTACTAAGTACTTGCAGGTTAGTAACATGATGCTTCTTATAGTGTATGGCTTTGATGAGAGAGCTTTGTGCTACATACCAAACAGAACTGTGGTTGTACTGAAATAACACTTGTTCAGCATGCTATTTGAAGTAGCTTGTTTGACAAACTAGTTTACTGTGCCCCAGCTTATAGGAGAGGAGCTTGAAATGCTCATATTTGTCTGTTGCCTGTGCTTAAATGACGAACTGGCTATTCTTCCTTTGGGGGCAGCTGAACCAACAGAGCCAGGGTCTCTGAAAAAATGTTAGGGTCACCATCTCTCCTCTCTTTTGAATGGAAGTATTTTCTCTCCCCTCTTCTTAGAGGGGATGAAATAAACTTTAAGATCTTTATGACAACACAGAATGTTTTGATACTGGAAAGACTGGCATGCTATTCCTGATAGTTCCTAGAATCATAGAATCAGTCAGGGTTGGAAGGGACCACAAGGATCATCTTGTTCCAACTGCCCTGCTGTCATCTTGTAATGAACCTTCCCAATAAAGTGCATTTGTTTAATCTCTGTACTGTGCTGCTGTCTCAGTAGGATTCTGTCTGTCCTAACTAGCCAAACTGATGTGTTTGTCTTTGATTTTCAGGCATCCACATTTAATCATCTTGGGAGGACTGTTCTGCATAGCTATAGTGAGATGATATCTCTGTGGAATCAGCTTGTGAAGAGTGAGATTCATCTAGAGAATAATGAACAGGACAAATTTCTCTGCTTTAAGATAAAGAGCTCAAAACAGGAATTTAACTTCACAGCCAGCTATCTGTCAATGGTGAGAAATAGAGTTTTTCTTTTTTAGGTCTGTCACTGTCCTGAGAGCTGTTATTGTTTAAACACTTCTACTGCTGCTACTATTTATGTCTATTTGATAATCTGCAATGTAAAACTAGGTTCATAAAGAACATAAAAACTGATGTATTTTAGTTTTGAATACTTATCCCTTATTTGTGAGGCCAGCTACAGAAGAAAGTTGAGGAGGAAGGGACAAAGAGAACTGAGGGAGATGTAGATGTGATTACTTGGGGTTTTTTTTTGATGCAGATGAATGGCAGGTATGGAAGATTTTGCTGTCTTGGAGAATCAAAATACGTTGCCTGCTAGTGAGCATAGTAACATCCTAGACTTCCACCCTGTTTTAGCCTCTATGTCATTTCTAATCCAAAAATAATTTTTCTTTTGTTTGATCATAGAATCAGTTTGGTCAGTTCATAGAATCCTAGAAACAACCAGGTTGGAAGAGACCTCCAAGCTCATCCAGTCCAACCTATCACCCAGTCCTATCCAATTAACTAGACCATGGCACTAAGTGCCCCATCCAGTCTTTTCTTGAACACCACCAGGGGTGGTGACTCCACCACCTCCCTGGACAGCCCATTCCAATGGCAAATCACTCTCTCTGTGAAGAACTTCCTCCTGATATCCAGCCTACACCTCCCCTAGCACAACTTGAGACTATGTCCCCTTGTTCTTTTGCTGGTTGCCTGGGAGAAGAGGCTGACCCTCACCTGGCTAGAACCTCATTTCAGGCAGTTGTAGACAGCAATGAGGTCACCCCTGAGCCTTCTCTTTTCCAGGCTAAACAACCCCAGCTTCCTCAGCCTCTCCTTACAGGGTTTGTGCTCCAGGCCCCTCATCAGCTTCATCACCATTCTCTGGACACGTTTCAATACCTCAACAACTCTCTTGAATTGAGGGGCCCAATGCTGGATGCAGTATCAAGGTGTGGCTTGACCAGTGCTGAGTACAGGGGAAGAATAACCTCTCTTGTCCTACTGGCCACACTGTTCCTGATACAGGCCAGGGTGCCATTGGTTCTCCTGGCCACCTGGGCACACTGCTGGTTCCTTGCAGGAAAAGTGTTTTTCTAGTCATAGCATTGAATGGTTTGAAAAGCCAGTCAGGTTTTTTTATGTAAATATCCTGATACTATAGCCAAACCTTATTCATACTGCAGATAGATTATACTCAAGTGATACATTACGTAGGTTAATAGTCTTCTACTGTAGTCAGTTTTCTACTAATCTCACTTTAATCTCATGTAAATGGACATCACGATTTAAACTGAAGCAGAAAGGGCTTAATTGGTGATATGAAAGCCTCACTGCAGCCTGTTGAAGAATGTGGTTTCAGTATTGATGTTCCTGAATATGAATGCAGTATATGAAGCAATTGCCCTTTCTTCTTGTCTCATGTTTTGATTACAGCTTAGGAAGACAAACTTTTCTGTGAAGGCTATATGGAGAGATTATAAGAACCCACCTGTCATGCTGCAACTTGAAGGTCAGATAGAAGAGTTGAAGAAGGAGAAGATGCTTTATCAAAAACATGGAACCCTCCATTTTAGGTTGAGTAGTTGTGTTATTTATATTTCTGAAGTTGTAATTATGACCACAGGTCCCTGTCCTGTGTTGTTTGCTTCTATACTTAATACCTTGATGGTATCTGCAACAGAAAATTTTGAAGTTTAACTCTGTATGATTTCCTTTTGTATTTTTCTAGTAAGATCTTCAATGATTTGTTAATTCCTTGTTTTGTTCCAGGCATCCTTTTAAAGTGCCCACTCTGCAGAGTTTCCTTCTGCAGGAGACATTTACTGTTGACAAAAAGCAAAAATACTATTTCTTGGAAACAAAAATTTTTGTAAATGGGGTGGATGAAACAGTTCAAACTCTGACACTTGGTTACCAACCTGAAAAACCCTATGTGAGTTATATAAGAATTTCCTTTAATCTGACACACCAAAAAAGCCAGACGTGAGAGTGATTTACTATATACATCTTATGTTCCTTGCATTTCCTCTCATTTCTTTTAGATTTGTGCTTCCTTAACTCATCCTTATAACTACAGATTGTTTCCCAAAGATGTTGAAATATGTATTTTAACTCAAAATCACCAAAATGTGAGTAAATGTCCCATCATACTCAGTTAGGAGAGTTTCATTACCTGCTTAGTTTATTAACTTTTCAGACCTAACTTGCTATAGATACTTAGCTCCTAACCATGTAAATGCTGCAACCACAAAGTTCAGAGGATAATGATGTGGTTGGTGCCTTTCGTATAATAATATGTTAAGTAGTAATATTTGATAGCTAATCGTACTTAATATAGTATTTAGCAAACAATACTATGCATGAGTATTACTACTAATACTAAGTACTGGGGTGCAGGCTGGGATCGAAGTGGCTGGAGAGCAACCAAACAGAAAGGGATCTGGGGGTGCTAATTGACACCCACCTAAACATGAGCCAGCAGTGTGCCCAGGTGGCCGAGAAGTCCAATGGCATCCTGGCATGCATCGGGAATAGTGTGGCCAGCAGGAGCAGGGAGGTCATTCTCCCCCTGTACTCTGCACTGCTTAGGCCACACCTTGAGTACTGTGTCCAGTTCTGGGCCCCTCAATTCAGGAAGGACATTGAGGTACTTGAACATGTCCAGAAAAGGACAATGAGGCTGGTGAGAGGCCTCGAGCACAAGCCCTATGAAGAGAGGCCGAGGGAGCTGGGATTGTTTAGCCTGGAGAAGAGGAGGCTCAGGGGACACCTTGTTGCTGTCTACAACTACCTGAAGGGTGGTTGTAGCCAGGAGGGGGTTACTTTCTTCACTCAGGCAACCAGCACCAGAACAAGAGGACACAGTCTCAAACTACGCCAGGGGAAGTTTAGGCTGGAGGTGAGGAGAAAGTTCTTCACTGAGAGAGTCATTGGCTGCTGGAATGGGCTGCCCAGGGAGGTGGTGGAGTCACCTTCCCTGGAGGTGTTCAAGGTGATGTGGCACTTGGTGCCATGGTCTAGTCTTGAGGTCTATGGTAATGGGTTGGACTTGATGATCTTTGATGGTCTTTGAGGTCTCTTCCAACCTTGGTGATACTGTGATACTGGGGAGAAGTAGATTCAGGGTTCTCATCCTTGTCTGTGTGTATCAGTCTTTCTTACCAAACACAGTTATTTTTTTTCCTGCTTTGCTCATCTTTCATTCTGAGCCGTAATATAACAGTTCACAACTCTTTAATTTTTCATAATATAAAAAAAGAATGATGACTCCTCTCATCTGTCATAATAGACAGGGCTGATGTTCAAAGCAATTTGCTTATTCACATTCTTAACACATAGGCGAAGCATCAGCTTGAGACTACCTTGAAGGTCAATAAGGAGGATGTTCTCAGGTTTTTAGGAATGTATCAGGACAAATCCAATGAGACAGATTTTCGACATCTTTTACACATGGATGTGACACATTCATTCCAGGTAGGGTGGTTTTAATTTGTGCTTGATTTTTTTAATGTCTTGGTGGGTGTTTTACTGCTTTGTCTTTAGAACTATGATTATTTTCTGCTTGTAAACTACCTAGTTCAATAAAGTCCTGACAAAGGCCCTAGAGATTTCAGCAGATCAAATAGTAACCTGTATCTGTAGTATCTGGTAACAAATACACTGACCTTTTGTTTTTGTACTTCTTTTTACTGCATTTGATTTATCTGTCAGTGTGTTTGGGTAAAGTTGCTAAAACTTTATACACACGTTTCCTTATATGTGTCCTCCAGTTCATGCTAAAAGTTCGGACATCAAATCACATGAGGAAGTTGATGGGAATGCCATGATTATGTTTTCATTTTACTTTGTCAAATAGCTTGAGCTGCCACAAGCAATGGGTTTAAGTGGGGAGCTGTTTTCCAGGCAGACTAAACTGGAACACTTTGACTATGGTGTGAGTGTAAAAACCGTCATCAACAGGAATCTATCTTCACAGGTCAGTTCCTTGCTACTACTGTCTTGGTGTTTGAATTTGCAGCTTTTGAAGGTCAGGGCATACTACAAATCTGGTCAGTTCATGTAATGGAGAGGTAGATTGTTAGGGAAACAGCTTTTTGTGGTTAGAGTTTGCTTTGCATAGATGGCTACATGCAGCTGGCTTGTGTTTTGGCTGAAATTCAGATGACTCTGAAAGTCAACTGAAGTTGTACTTCGACATATTTCAATTTTTTTTTGTTGAAAACTCTAGCTTGGTGACAGGCTTATATGCAAAATCAGGTGTCACTTGTAACTTTTACTACCAAGTCAAAAGGTTCTTTTCTTTATCCTTGAGAGAAAGGAAGAGAGGTCATTTATCCATTACCTTCACAAAGAAATAAAAATAGCGTTTGATGAGACAGACAAAAATCTAAAAACACCTCTTCCACTCCCCTCCAAGCTTTGTTTTTTCCCAGGGCAATCTTGTCTGCAATCCTATTCCTCAAACTGATGTTTCAATATTCTGTGTATGAACTGAGATACTAATGTACTGTTCTTTTTTTTTTTCTCTATTTGTAGGCCCAGGCAACTCTGAAGAGTTATGGTGAGAGTAATTTCAATGGTTCTCTTTACATTCATTCCAATGGAAGGGAGATGCTGCTGCTGGAGTTTGATACGGACTGTGAAAACAGGAAGAAGGCCAGATCTGTTGATTTGAGGGCTTTCATCCATCAGACAATTCTGACAAACCCAGAGTTAATACAGTTCCAGCTCATAGGCGAAATATTTCCATCAAGGTAGAGAGGAGGTTAATAGAGAAGCTGAAGAGTGTTCTGTTGCATGTATTTAATTAATAACGAATACAGCTGCAGCAGAAGACATTGAGCAAATGGCATTTCATGCATTATACCTGTTATTGAAATATTTTTGCTCTTCGTTTAATGCAACTTATTATACCAATTTATGAATGTGTTGTAATAACTTTCCTAGGGTTTTCTGCAGACACGACTTGAATGAACAGCAGGTACTGCTATACTGGGTTTAGATTAGCAGTTTGTTTTTTCCACCTGTTGTTTGCCCTCTCACAAATAATGAACTAATATTTGAAAGTTACATCAATGGAAGAGGGCAGTTCCCAGTGTTTATTATAAAGTTTTACTAAGGTTTATGGAAAACTCTGAGGTGGCACGGGTGGGAAATAGAAATTCAGCCCTCCCAAGTTTCAGCTGTTTTCCAGATGATTTTTCAGATTTTGCAAATACAGCACTGTGCAGTGAAGGGAGTTCATGGTGTTGTAGAGTTCCCAGTGTTTTGCAGTTTACAAGTTGGGTGGAATAAGGAAAAATAAGAGACACAGTTAAAGAAATCAGAAACTACTACAATTTAGTTGAAGCTCATTAGATTTGCTTGTAAAATTAAAAATAAGAAAACGATTCAAGGAAAATATATCATGTATTTCTGCAGCTTACTTGTAGGTCTGGGCTTTCAATAGTACAGTCATTTGTTTAAATACCAGGGTAGGTTGTAACAGCAATTTATTGCAACTCATTTCACAGAAAGTAAAACAGAACCCTTAAAACTTTTGGAATTACAATTTATTTGAGATTTATTTCACAGGGACCAAAAAGAGAAAACTAAAAAATTGAATAAAAAATATGCAATCTGTACAGACTTTAATTGGTGACTGATGAAAGAAACCTTACTTCTCTGCATTTTATAGTTCAGTTCTTCCCATCAAGTGAATTTTCACTGAGTTTTTACTCATCATCAGTCTTTCAAGGGGGTTCCATTTTCAAGGAGGAATATCTAACTATGAAAATAATGTTACCTCACTTTTAGGTATTTTTTGGTAGTATATTTCAGTCTAGAAAGTCAAATATTTAAGTGGGAAGTTTGTTGAAGGCATTGTGAAATTTGTGTCTCAGTCTTATTCTTGAAATACTGAAAATTCTTATTACTCTAGCAGGTTTGCTTGAAAGGTTGAGCTGTTTCTCCACCACTTCAACTCAGGGCCAGGATACAAAGAAACAGTTGTTGATTCATGTACCCAACTCATATGGTAGTGCTGTTTAAAATTGTTGTATTCTCAATGCCGCTTTTGAATCATCACTGAAGAGAGTTTTCATATTGTGAGAGAAGTTCATTGCCAGCCCCAACTGTGTCCAACTCTTTATTAGCAATTGTAACAAAAACATCCAAGAAATTTGAAGGAAAAATCAGTCTGCCAATCTGAGGGTTTAGTGAACAGTTTTATAAACACCTGGTGAATGGGATATACTTACTGCAAGGCATCTGATTCACTGGCTTACAGCACTGGAACAAGTGCCCAGGCAGTCCATGGAGTCTCCACACTTGGAGACCCTCAACTATCATTGATGCTGCTTTGAGTGAGTGAGTATTTGTCTTGACAGCCATAAGTTAAGCATAAGATCTTACTAGCAATTTTTATCTCTGTCTTTTTAGACTTTTGATATCTTCTGAGATGAAACTTAATGAAAATAGGCTTCATGTGGATATCACGGGAGCCAGGGAGCAGAAAGTTGGTTTCGTTTTGTCCCTAAATGGGAGAGTACAACACACATTTGATGGATTAAAAGCTATACCTCATCTTCTTTCTCTGAATGGATTACTGAAGTGCAAAGCAAACAGTCATGATGGTAGGGTTCTATTTTGTGTTTTGCTGCTAATTCTGCTGCTATCTAAGGAAGCTTCTTAATTTTAATGATTAATTTTTATGTTACTTATGAAATTCTGGTTATTTCTTTCCCAAAGTACTCTCTTGACAGTAACATTTCTGCCTGTTACAGGTAACATCAATGTGATGATTAACAAAACACTTTATGGACTCCATCTGAGGAACAGAAATGTGTTTGGGAATACCACCATACGCAATATCACTCTTGCTATGTTTCAGAATGGCAGTCAAGCAATCCCAATGGAGGCCAAACTCAAAGGACACATTGAGCTGAGTAAAGAGATAAAAAGACTACTAGCTACATTCCAGGTGGATGAAAAAGCCCTTTCTTTAGGTTTTTCCAATATCATGAGTTATGGGCACAGCAGAGTCAGTGGGACCTTCACACATAATATCAGCTTTTTACAAAATGCAGGTATGAAGAAAACTCTGACTTGGTGTGGTATAACAAGGTGGCAAGGTGAATTTATCTAAATGAACTGCATTTGCTCACACCGGAACAAAATGTGATCCAGTCTTAGAAACATTCTTTTTAATATTCTTGAGAAAATACGATAAAATGGACAATAAACTGCTTTAAAACTCTTTGAACTACTTCAGAGTAGTTGATCTCTCTCTTTGTACTTTTGTATTCCTGCATGCTGAGCAGTTCCTCTAAGCATATTATTATACTTGTTTTGGTTTGGACCAGAATTGAAACGTCAAAAGTTTTTTAATAAATCACAGTGAAAACTAAAATATGCCAAACGTTGTTTTCCAAGCAAAATCAAAGGTTTTCATAAGATGAAGTCACAAATAACTTTGAATTGGCAAATTACTTTGGACTGTTTAGAAACTTTCTAACAGCTGGTTACCGGAATTGGACACAATACCCACTGACAGATATCCTTTATTCAGGAAAAAATATATCCTTGACTTCCAAAATGCATGTCGGATTTTAATTTAGCAATCCTTTTTAAATGCAATTTTCATATGGTAGTTAATGTCCTTTCTTACTAAAAATGCCAGTAAGTGCAGATAACTGCACTTTAAAACAACCTGTCTTTTCTTACAAAAAACAAAAGAAGGTTTCCCTTAATCTGCAATCCATCTTTTATGTGTTTTATGATGACAACCCAGAAATACTGTGTTGAGTTTCCTTCCTCTGTCTGTAGGATTGTCCTTGGATGGCTTTCTTACTGCCATATATGACCACGGCATAAGAAATCACACTGTTACAATAGCTGTACAGAGTGGCAGTGAAAGGTTTACTGCTGTGTTTGGAGGTCACAGACTGTCCACAGAGTCTCCTAAATCCCAACTCTCTGTGAGTTTAAAGCACAACATCTCAAAGATAAAGAAACATGGTATTCCTTTTATTGTGGAAGCTGCTGGCTATTATGAGGTAAGAAGAGTTCTGCTGCTTATGTAATTTCTGGCACAAAAAATCCTAGTAACTGTAGCTTATTCCTGTGCACTATTCCAAAAAGAACTACATTTTTCATAGGTGCTGATGAACATGTACTAGAATACTATATGAAAGAAATGGTTTCTGGCTTTTTGTCATACTGCATACCTGTCATCTGGCATTTTGGACCTAATTCTGGACTAAATGAGGTGCTACATTCAGTTCTTATTTAAGCAAAGTGCATTGATGCATAGAAACAGGAATTTTGTCCAATTTTATTTTTCTCCTATAAATGGGAAGTAGACAGACCTGATGTATGTAGCCATCAGGTAAGTTTCAGTGAGCCTAGGTACTGCACTGCATCTGCTACTGGATTTAACTAGTTCTGTTGTCATCCTTTGGATGTCTGCTAAAGAGCAGAGAAGCGTTTAGCATGGATTTCCATTTGGAAATCTCTACCCACAGCAGTGTCATGAATCATTTCCCGGTACACTGTTACTTGGCACACTCTTCTTTATCTGCATTTCTGCTATAGATCTGTGAGAAATTGGTAGCTCTTTAGCATTTCAGTTGATGCTTACATAAAAGAAAGGTTCAAATATTTTGCTTGTTATAACATGCTGGAAGGCTCCAGTCACTAACATACTGACATTTGTGGTGGGTTTAGCCACTGTGGTATAGTAAGGCACACAGGTGTGAGGAGGAAGAACTTTTACAGTTCTCCCTTGCCCTGCTTGCTATGTGTGCCTTAGGATTCAAATCCTTCAGGGTACTGGATGTTTTCAAGCCAGTAGGAATTGCTGCTACACAGCATTCAGAAGGTCTAGCATAACAGGAAAATCTCCATTTGAAACAAAGCCACTTTAATAAACTTGCACTTCTGTTTTACCAGTGCTGCTGCCCCAACATAGGCTCTGGTGTTTAAGCACAGTGAAACAAACTCTGCCTTTTCCAGTTGTTGCTGGATGTTGCTTGTTTCTTTGCATGATTTGGTTTCTTTTGTATATAGAATTTCACCAAAAAGATTGCTGCAGGGATTACAACCACAGTAGAGATGGAACAGCTCAAATGTGAAATAGAGAAGAAAACCACTGGCAGCGCTATGGAAATTTCTCTTTCGCTTCGTCATGACATGGGAGGACTGTTTGACACTGTTCCACGTGTACTAGAGGTTAGCAGAAGTTCTGCTGTGTAGTGTATTTGATGTAGCTTTTTCTTGAGAGCAAGCTAGCAGCTCAGAAGAGTTTTTTGTCAAACAAGGCTAGCAGAGAAAGCCTAAAATTTGTTTACTTATCAATAAAGAGCAGGTTTGGTTTTCAAGATGTGTCATGGGCCTGAAGTGGGTTTTGCCCAGACACAGTAACACGCTCCTCAGCTTTTCCATCTTGCTAAAGCAGGGTTTGCAGTGTATCATGTGGCAGTTTGTGGGTGCGGTGGTATTGACAGCAGTGTGACTAACAATGGCAGTAGTTTTCATACAGCAAACAGCACTCCCCCAGGACTTCACTTCTGCAACACACAGGGGACACAGCTGATGGCATTACAAACACTGTCTACTTGTGACAGTGGTATATTCTATGCCAAAAATATGAAATACCACTACCTCCTGTCAAAATCTGCAGCCAGAGTATTGAAAATAGTTCTGTCAGCAAGTACTGGCTTCCTACCAATTGAAGATATTCTTCTGTCTTTGTGTATGCTGATAAAATTCTGGCATGGTAATGCAAGATTAAGAATGTGATTTAGCCTCAAATCCACTAATCTGTTTATCTTTTTAAAAGATATCTCTAACTTTTGATCTTAAAGCAATGCTTTTGTGTCTTCATGCTTTTTATCCTGAAAGCAGCCTTTTGGCTATTCCTTTTAAGTCCTCCTTTTCTTCATGCTCTGAATGTGCTTTGTTGATAATGCCAACAGGTTGCTTGCAGCGGAGAATCAGATAACAAACAACTTTCTGGCCTTTGTGATGGAATAGTTTCATTTAATCATTTTGAGGTACTGCTTTCATTTATAAACTCTGATGTCAACAACATACTCTCTTGATCACCACTACCAGTGGTAGTTTAAGTACTGAAAGGTGTCAAAGATGTAGAAATGGATTTGAGTTAGCTGGAAACTTTGCACACACTTTAACATATCTTCACTACCTTATTCACATACACAAACAGATCAACCAAAACTGTACAAGTCCATGGAGAAGGTTGCACTCAGTTTCACCATCATGCAGCAGGTTGTTTATTTTATCTGAGAATTGTCATTCAGGTGATACAGATTTGATCTTTAGTGTATGTTTGTGCATCAGCACAGAGTATGAAGTAGAGGTAAGAGATGTTTATGGGCCCAATAGGTGCAGTATTTTAAAGGTGATAGCCCTGTGTCCAACAGCAAACAATCAAGTTGTGCTGCTTCAGAGCTCAGTACAAGAGCTTGCACCTAGCAGAAAACTAGTATTGGGAGATAAGAGAGGTGCACCAGGTAAAAGTTGAGTGTCATATCAGCGTTTCTAGCTGGAATCTCCAAATTATATCTCCTGCCAGTTAGAACCGAATTCATATAAATGATCTAGTTATTTTTATTGAGCAGCTAACCTAAAACAAACTGGACACGGGAGCATTTGAGGCATAAGTTGAGATTTGGCATGGTTTACTTCTCAGTTTTCTGTTCTTTCTAGCTAGCGATTTGTTTGTGAAAGTCCCTGTGGCTCTCAAATTGTTGGAGATACACTTCATAATCTGACAGACTTTTAAGAATGTGTTAAAATCACCTCCCGTGAGTGACTTTGCAGAAGGTTATGTTTGTCTCTGGGAAGAGAATAACCACAGACTCTGATTCTCATGTGTGTTCTAATGACATAAAAGGCAAACACATTGCAGTTCTCCCCTCGTGGGTGCAATATACATTAACACTTGCTACTGCTGCTCGGAGCTGAAGGGAGCTAAACACATTCTCACAGTGCTACAGCTCTATTTACTTATGCTAAAACCAGAAGTGGGGATAGCTAAAAGCAATAGCAGTTGATTTTTCTGGTATTAGCAATTGTTTTAATGCAGTTGTGGAGTTGGGCTTTTGTTCTGTCATTTTTATTATAGAATTCTAAAATAAAGATTTTAGGCTATCTCTCCATTTGCTTAGGTATTTATAAATATGTGGGATTAATACAAAATGGTATCGGGTAGTAGACAAATTATTCTCATTTAGTAACATAAGCATTTACAACCAGTGAATGACCTGACAGGAAAACAAACTTGGTAATGATTTTGCTTAATTTTTCAGACTCCATCAAGAGTTTCACTGAATGGGTCAATGTTTATCAGCAACTTTACTGGCATCTTCTTCGGATGTGTTTCTTTTCATGATGCATTTGCCTGCCTGCAAGTCCATGCCACCACTAACATCCAGCCTCATTTAGAAATTGATTTCCAGCATTCTTTGCCTTTGCTTCAATCTCTGGGAATTGCCAAAGAAACCCAAGTGAAGGTGTCAGTCATGAGAAGTGACAAGTACAAGGGCATCCTTGCTGTTGCCCTTGGGCTTTGCAGTTTGAAAGTTGATGGAGAAGTGAGCTGGGCAAGTAATGAAACAGATACAAAATGGGTACTTACTGTTAGAAACAAGTGTGACACTCTAGAGGTAAGCCTGGATTATTTCCTGTGTGACATTATAGTCCATGTATTTCAGATCCAGAGTCACAGATAAATAGTTCCTGACACAATGATTTAGGGAAGGGACAGTTTTTCATGTTGAAGTTGCTCTGCAGAGTCACAACACTTGCAGATGTGTATTTGAAGATAAGTCTTTGGAGTAATACAATGGGAGATGTGACTGCTGTTGCCATAAAATAATCGCTTAGCCATAGGGTTTTTTTTTAATTACAATGAGCTTTTGTTCTAGAATGTAGTGAAAAGTATTTCCTTCCTGTTTGAAATTCCAGAGATTCTCTTTGGAATTACAAACTTTACAGTACTTGTGAAAACACCATTGTAAGATATTTTTTTTTTTGTCATGCCATTTATTTCTGGTTTCTTTTACTCCTGTTTCAGATTTCTCTGTGAAATAAAAGTGGTCTTGTATATAGTCCTTTCAAAAGAATATTGGTTCAGAAAGAAGAAATGCTTTCTTATTACTGAGAAACTAGTTAGGAAGATGGTTGCTTTGCCTTATTTGCTTTAAATTGTGTAATCTTTTCTATTGCAGAGGATGGGACTGCCTCATGCTGTAGCCTTTGGGGGCTCCTTTCAACAGAACGTCTGCAACATTGGCTTGTTAATGAATCTCCAGTGTGATGGCAGAACAGTTGATGTGCAGATAGACACTTCCTGTAAACATAAATATACACTCCAAGGGATGCTTAGGCATTCGGTTCACTGGCTGAGCCAGCTTGGGCTGCCTTATGAAAACTCGGTCATGTTATCTGCAGCCACAGATTCCACCACTGAGGGTATTTTATTACTGCAGGCTGGCAAGTGCAAACTTAAGGCTAGAGGAGATTTCTATATTCAGAAGAAAGCTGAGTGGATGCTGGAAGCAGAATCGGAATGTCAGCTTCTGCAGGTAGTTCTTGGAGACTTTTAAAAGATTCAGGATCAGATGCAGAGCACGTAGAGTTTTGGTTAAAATAACCAAGAGTGTTGGAAAACCACTCTAAGAGTGTTAGAGCATTAGATAAAGGAAGGTGTCTAATATATCCTGTTCTTAGGTGCTCCATGTAGACTAAGATGAGCTCAGTCTTTGCTGCTTGTTGCCTTCACAGACCAAGACTGCCCTCTAAAGCTGAACTGCAGTTTTAGTTTGAACTGTTACTCAAAGAATATATATTCTCTGGTCTGTCTTTTTAAATCAAGATAGAAGTTGTGAAATTTCCCTGGGTTTTTTTACCTAACCTCACCAACAACATTAGATAGAATGACTGTGCTCAGTTTTCATTTCTTCAATTACAAAGTAGCAATAAAAACCCAAAAATGACAGAAAGTGTGTGTCATCCATTGTGAAGAGACAATGACAACCACTTAAAATATTAAAAATATAATCTTGTGTGTTTATCAATACTTTGAGAAAATGTGAGGAAGCAGTTGCACAAAATGAACTTGAAATTTTAGTCCCTTATAAAACCAAGTGCAAGAATGTCTGCTAGGCCTATTAGTTTTGTGGGCTAGTTTGTTGGACAGTTGTTGTCTCACACAACGATATTATAATCCAAAGGATTTTATTTCTTTACATCTTGACAGGATCTCAGTATGCCAACTCAGTCACGGCTCACAGGATCTATTCAGAAAGACAAGTGCCAAGCAGAACTTCTCTGTCTCCTTGAAACAGAAGGCAAGACTGCTCATCTCAAAGTGAGAGCAGAGTGCAGGCCAAAAATTACACTGGAATTTCAATTCAGGCATGACCTCTCTCAGCTGAAGGAAATCCCAAGGGAAAGCAAATTCTCTATCACTGCACAAAAACAATTAAAATACCATATTGGAATAGAAGTGAAACTGGATGCTTGTGACCTTCAAATGAATGGGGACTTCAATCCTGAAAATAAGCTTCAGTGGAAAATATTTATGGAAAACAACTGCCAAACAATTCAGGTATTGGAAAGGATTTTTTTTTTCTTTTCTCTAATTTATACATCTAAACCAGGATCTTTGCACCCACTACAGTCACAAAAGGTTTCAGCTGTGTATCTGCTAGGTTTCAGCTAGTGTATCTGTGGGTAAGTGTGAAAGTGGTGAAATTTTAATTTTTTTTTTTTTTCTGCTTGTACAGGATCTTGGAGCACCACTAAAAGTTGATGGTTCTGGCTATATTTTGATGGATAAAGTGAGCCTAGATTCGCAGATGTTGATCACTGTTGATGAAAGTAAATTTCAAGGACTCCTTATACTAAAAGTCACTGGTGTAAGTGTCCTGCAGACTGTTAGCCTGCTTATACAAAGTACTGAATGAAATACTCTAAACTATTTTCTTGTGAACAAATAGTCAAGTTTTTGTAATAAATACCAGAATAAAAATAAAACCTGGCACCTTTTAATGTGCAGTAAAATAGAGGGATAGGATCATAGGATGCAGACTCCGTGGCACTTCCTGAGTTGCTTCCTTGTTATGCTCTTTGTCTGTATGTATTTATTTATATTATATTTTACTATTTGGTGTGCCTTCCACTATGTGGCAGGTATGACAAGACATGCAAACCCACACATGCTGATAGCACTCTAGGTATACAGCAAGTACTCCAATATAACACTCTTCATTCACCATGAAAGTATACAGCACTGCACAAGAAGAAAAAAGATTGTGACTTACAGAGCAGTCACTGTGTTTAACAATGCAAAATAATAGGCAGTGATTGAGACACTGACGCTGCTTTCTGTTGCTGTCCTGTTGGCAGTTACAAGTCTGACTTCCCTTGTCATTTGTTGCAAGAGAGGATAGTGCACACAGCAGTATCTTCTTCCTTGTGATCATTCTCTTTCTTGCTGTAACTGGTAAATTCTGTGCTGTAAAGAAACAAATATCCAGTGGGAGTACTTTGGCACGGGAGAGAAACATTTACACCTTTTTACCTCATGGCTGAATGTGTTTGTTTTCTTACCCCACTGTCTTTTAGGTTTGACTTTTTTCTCTTTCCCATTGTAACTTCTCTAAGTTACATGCAGCTGAGTTTAATTAGCACTACGTGTAGGACAGATTTGCTCAGTCTCTGGTTTGAATTGTATATTGGAGCAAGCTTTGGATTCCATACATGCTTAGCTAGATGTGCTGTGAAATATTAACAGGAGAGACAAGAGCTGCATGTGGTGCTCACCCATAACATTCAAGGATTTGCAGACATTGGCATTCCTACGAGAACGTTAGTTGATGTGATATCAGAAAAGAACAGCCACTTGTATAAAAGACTGATTCACTTCTGTGTGAACAGCAAGCAAGTAAGTGTCTTCTCCATGTCTTCTTCCATGAATGTGAAGCAGAGGTTAAAGTGAGTTAATTGATTTGGTAAGTACCGTTTCTCCATCTGAAAGTGCTATGCACCAGGCCTCTCCAAGAATACTGTGCAGCTGCTGGTTTGGTTTCACAGACTTAGTTAAACAAAGACAGCATCTTTCAGCCACTCCCGTGCAATCACTTCTAGCAAAAAAATGGATACCAGCAGTGATCCATGACTTATTTCAAATCCTATCAAACCTTTCTTACCAAGTCTTTTTACTTGGTGCAGAATATTCCCTATTACAGTACAAAGATTTGAATTATAACATTTTTTATTTCACTATAAACTTTTAATCCTTTTCATTTTACTCTGAATGTATAATTAGTACAATAATTATAGTTCATCTAAGCAGTCTCAGTGTCAGAGATGTGCCAGTTAACTTCTCTGGTATTTTATTTGGACGGAACAGATTACAGAAGAAGTCAGCTTTGTCCAGAATTTGGATCTTGTGTCTCTTAACTACAAACTTATTCATAACATAGAGGCATTGAAGACTCTGCAAATCAAAGACAGGATTGAATTGCAGGTAAGTTATCAGACATTGACAGGGTAGACCTGAGTCTGTCCTGCAATCAGGCCGTGGTGGAAGCAGCAGCTGTGGAATTCAAGTGGCAAAGAACAGAGGGTGTAGATGTGACTTTGCACGTTAACTATTTGGGTAAAATGTTGATCTGCAAGGTGCTTAGAATTTTACTCATTCAGTTAACTTGGGCAGCTTCATCATATTTTCTGTTGTGTTATGCCATCATGCATGAGATTATAGTACAGATTTCAATGTTGCTTCGTAGTACTGCTTCACTTAAGAGTAAAGGTTTAGACATGAGAAAAAACTATTTACTACAAAATACAGCCCAAGTGGAGCAAACCACAACCAGAAACAATCTGCTTAAGTGGTACAAGTGGGAAAGATTATTCTCAACGTTTTCATACACAATCTAACTTTCAATAAAGTGTCCTTTGGAGTTAAGGTGTCTGTGCTGTCACACTACCTCACTTTTCATTCTCATTTATAATTATTTCTAGGCCCGGTGCTCTCAGTGCTGCTCTTTAGCCACTGTACTGAAGTTGGGCCTTCCTTACCTTTAACTCAGTTGCCAGAGAGAGAAGCAGTATCTTCTGTCCTTCAATGTGTAATTTGAAGTGTGGTGGGATATTCATCATAAAAGAGCACTGCAGAACATGTGAATGGTAATTTTTTGTGCAAAATGAATCATCTGGGACATAAAGTCTACCTGTGCATACAAGGACTATCTTGGAAGTAGCTGGGATGAGATGAAGCTGAGAAGTGTGGTGGTGGCAAATAGAAATGTCTCTCTAATGGAGAGGTATCAGACCAGTCACTTTCTTGCCATGTAGACTGTACTCTGGAGTTCTGTAACACATTAGAAGAGAAAGGAAGTTGGGGAAGGTGCTGCCTGGCTAGGTGGAGTGCGAAGGTGGAAAAGCACATTGCGACCTGGTGGTGTAAGATTTTCCCGTATTTGATTGTTGTCCCAGTTGGGTCATACTGCCTGCTTCTCTTCTAAAGGTGTTTTTATTTTATTTTTCTTCCTCCTCCCTCCTTCCTGCTGTCTGTATACAATTTCCTCCCTTAAAGCTCGCAGTGGAGGGGAGTCCAGAAGCTCAGTTTGTTCTTGAGGGGTTAGGAGAACATCTTGCTGGACCAGAACTTTTCATAGAAATCGGAGGTTGGAGGTTGGCTCCCAGTGTATGAATGGCCCAGGCCACCGCTGAGCTTGCAGCATGCACTGCAGGAAGAGGGCAGGTGCCTGGTCTGTCTGGTAGATGCACTTTGGAGTGCACCAGTGACATTGTATCAGCAAAGGACACTCATTGCTTGGTTTTTTTTTTGCTTTTTTTTTTTTTTTTTTTCCCCCCAAGATACACAAGCATACAGCACAATACTTGGTCTTTATTAATTCTGTTACTGGTTGAATTGGATTAAGGCCTAGCCACACTGGAAAGTATGTGTTAAAATGCTGCATTTGAAAATAGAAGGGACATCTGTAACTATGCTCTGTAGATGATAATGCCTGAACAAACAAAAGAACCCTCAGTAGCAGCAGCTTTACCTTTTACAAAACTGCCTTTTCACAGTTTACCTGTGTTGCATGCAGACCGTCTTGAACCTGAGAGCGATCAAGAGCTTTAGTATGAAAGTGCATTATGGTGCTCACCTAACAGTTCTTGAAGGACAAATCCAG
This sequence comes from Eubucco bourcierii, assembly GCA_013396675.1. Lineage (NCBI taxonomy): Eukaryota > Metazoa > Chordata > Aves > Piciformes > Ramphastidae > Eubucco > Eubucco bourcierii. Next base: position 447,776 of record VWZE01021927.1, on the reverse strand, counting down.
GAGTTTGAAACAAGTATCAACATAAGTGGGAATTTCCATCATAATTGGCCATGGCTGCTGCAGGTCAGAGTCCCAGCGTCTTTACAAGTAGGTTTGGGGGTTTTTTTGTTTAATGTTTGTTATTCTTTATTATGATTCAAGCCCGTGGCTTGAATAAAAACTACTGGTTTGTAAGGTACAGCAGGGACACAGATTTTCTGATATTTAAAAACTATGGATGACTAAAAGCTGAACTGAAGCTGAAAAAACTTTCTGAAACAGAAAATTTATTTTTGACTGCTTTCTGTGCCAGATGATTGCATTCTGGTCAGTGTTGGTGCAGTGTGTGTTGTTGATAATGTAACTCTACAGGAGAACAGTTGCAGCAATGTTTCTCCTATGGCCTTATAAGGGGATTTTTATATTTAAAGCAGTACTTCTTTGGAGTACCTATTATCTGGTTAATCCTGGCAGCGTGCATGGATCAAAGATCCTTTATAGAAAAGGAGTCACGTTTGTGTGGAGTAAAAGACAATCTAATGAGGATTTAATATAAATGAGGCTGACCTGGTTTGAAATTCATTCAACTGAATGGATTTCATGCTAGAAAATCATAAATACTCAATGAAAGGCTGCAGTGTTTTTGTTACCAAATAGATTTTTGTACATAAGTATAGACTAAAGAGAACTTTCACTTACATCTGTTTTTGTTTTAAAGTTAAGTATTTAAATACTGTTTGAAGAACATATATCTACATATCACTTTTAGATAGATGTGGTTTTTCAAGGAAGAAATACTACTCAAGAAAGATATGTGCACATTGCAGCTGGAGAAACATCAATCACATACATAATAAACTCCTATTATGTTGGTCACCAAGTGGATATCTTTTGTCAGAGTGTACACAGCAGTGAGGTACTACAGGCATCTGGCTACCCCAAGGCAATCAACTTGGTGCTCAGTTTACAGAAATCAGGTAGGTACCTGCCATTCCTCATAGGTTTCTTATTATATAATGGCTCCTTGAGGATGTTTGGAACATCAGTATCAATTCTGTTTAGTGGTTGGACTTAATAATCTTAGAGGTCTCTTCTAACCTGAACGAGTCTATTAGACTGGCCATTTGCTGGTAGTACTTAAAAAGGGACCTTTTTTTGTGTGTAAGTAAAATAATTGTCCTTCAACTGCATAGGTTACTAGTTACATTACAACTGATTTCTTAATTCCAAAGAAGATCTCATGTGGTACAACACCTGGTTAAAATAAGGTGATCCCCAAGATAAGCTGCACAAAGAAAACTTAAATAAAAAGCCTTGTTACAGAGCACAAAAAATGTCCTCCAACTACAGGCCAAAGCCCTTGTCATCCTGAATGGATGACTTTGTCATGATGAAGTCAAAAAGCTACCTGGATTGTTTTTGTGCAGGCACTACTGATATTCCTTGAGAATGAGCAACTTAAAATGACACCATTTTGTTCTTGATATTTAGATAACAAAACCAAGGCTATGTGTGACATCCAGTATGACAACAAATACATTATGGTGACTATGGATGTCGACACAAGTTTTCAGCTATATGGTATGTTTGTCATGGCAGAGGTGAAACATTCAGTATCATTTCTGCATCACCTGGGACTTCCCTTTTTTCTTAAGGTAATAAACCACAGATCTGTTGTTGTGCTTTGATTAGAATGGTCACCTGAGTTACACTGATATGAATCCAGAGCAATTCCAGTGGCCTCAGTGAAATTACTCTTGGTCTATAGAAGTGCAGATGAGAGGTGACTTGGCCCAATTTATCTGAATCCATCCTTAAGTTAAGTGCACAGCTAAAAGTCTGTTTCCAAGGAAACTCGGCAGGTACCTGAAATCCCTGATTTCAGGAATAATCATTTCAGGAAGGCATTAATTTACTGTCACTTCCTAGCTGATACAGCTTACTAAAGTAGAAAGGACTTTTGGTAGGAAACTGTTTTTCATACCTTTAGAATTCCTGGGCCAGGTTAAACCATTTGTAGTATAGGTACCTAAAATGTTTCAGTATCGAAAAAACAAAAATAGATTTGTATTCCTAACTACTGGGTAGGATCAACAAAGGCTACACCTTTTCATCCCTTGTGAGAAAGAAGCATTAGTTGAAAAGTCTCCTTCCCTTTTGGAGGGTAATACATGGAACAAGTCATCCATCACCACCTCTTCAAATAAGAGGATATGTAACTAGGGTACACGATTAAAAGGAGACTTTTCTGAAAAGAAATGTTATATCAATATTAAACCTGCATATTAAGTGTCAGTGTTGCAAGAGAATATTTAATGCCAGCATTGTATTAAAATGTATTAGGTATATCACCTGCTTCTTCACCTCTAATCTTTAGTGAAATGTGGTCTAGCCTCTAAATGCTGGTGTGAAAATACAAAAAATCAGAGATGGTTATTCTTTAGGTAACTTATTCAAGTATAAAGCATGAGTGTAATCATGTGACTTCAGAAATTACTGTTCTCACAGACTTTGGCAAACATAGTACATGTTGATATTCAAGTGTGGGAGAGATGGTGCTCATCTTCCCCAGAGGGATTCTTTAGCACTCTCAGGATAAAGCTGTAGATAAGATAGCAGCTATGGGAAGAACAAAATACTCTGGCATGAAAGATTTCAGGAACTTAATCTGTTTCATTAAAAAAGAAAAGCAATTTCTGTACAGTATATTATTTAAAAAAAAAACAACAAACCAAACCACCACCAACAAAAACTCAAAAAAAACCCTCCCAAAAAAAAACCCACCCAAACCAAACCAAACATGAAAAAAAACCAAAACAAAACACCAAAACAGGTAAGGATATGTTAAAAGAAAGTCTAATATTGGTTAGTAATGCAGATGAATAGCTACGGGAACAGACAGGAAAAAAAGGAAGGCATCTCTCAATGGCTTAGGTCTAAGAAAGCATCTAGGTGGCCTGTTTGGAAGACGAATTTCAGTCAATATGGATGTAAGTCCATCAAGGGGTGTGTTCCTGTGCAATCTGCTCTAAGCGAACCTGCTTGAGAGGTGGACTAGATGATCGCTAGAGGTCACAATCCACCCCCACCACTCTGTGACTCTGTGCTCACTGTAGGTGAAATACTGGGTGGAAGCTATGGTGTGTGATTGTTTGTTTTTACCTCCCAACAGGTAGCAATTCAAGAAGTCCTGACTGATAATGAAATTGAAGGAGCTCTGAGGCTTAGCTACGAACAAAACACAAACTTCTCCTTTACCATCAGTAGGAAAAAAGACTGGCAAGGGTAAAAGGGTCATTCTGAGCACTGTAAAAATGTCCTTAGGGCACTGTGATTCCATGGGAAAAGTTACTGGTTTAGTCACCGAAGTGATGGTAAAATACATATCCAGTTCCAGATGAAGTGAATAGTCTCACCAAACAGTCTGTATACCTCAGGAAGTTTATCAAGGGATGCAGAGAGATTCCCCTTCTCACAGCTTGGGCCATGCTTGGCTTTTTGCCAGCCCCCACAGCATTAAAGTAGCAGACAGTGCAATAATAGAGAAAACTCTGGGTCTGAGCCAGACAACTGTTTCAGTCTTACTAAACCGTTTTGGTACAGTTGAACCTTGTGAAAATACAGAGAGTCACTCAGTTTTCTTAGTGTCAGCGTGGCTGTACCTGCTGAGTTAGTTTCTCTATTTTTTCTGTCTTGTAATTTTTTTCTAAGTTCTTTAAAGAAATTAATGACTGGAATAATTCTTTACTTCAAAAGTGTCTGATAATCAGTGTCTATCAGAGATATTTCATGTAGTTTATAAACAAAACTGTAGGCTTTTAAGTCTGTTTAAGAGATGTAATATTTTCAGTCTCGGAATATTTCAGGTATTTGCTAAGTTTCTCGCCAAAGACCTGCAAAAGCCTTCAATGGAAGTTGCTGCAATTTTTAAGTGTAAAAGCTGTGGGACACTCAGAGATTACTCAGATGAACTGTGCTGTTAGTCTGAGTGGACTTTCTGAAACTTTGTTGAATGAAAGTGTATTTCTTCCCTTTAGTGAAGAGTTGAATATAAAAGCATTCCAGACTCATCCCTGCTTTCTGCAGTACTTTCCCAGTGCAGCAGAAATGTCTTCTAAGGTAATTATCTGCAAGGTATGTGTCACATACATCATTACAAATTAGATGTCTAACATTTTAGAAGTCAAGCTGCATTATTTCTGGAACTAGTATCTCTGGCCTTTTTATTGTTGAGGATATTCATGTTTTCAGAGGTGCTGAAATCTCTGCTTACTGGAAGGGATTTACTCTGGTCGACTCCTTTTAATTATTTTGGCTTGCAAAGAAAAGAGAGACTGGGCAGAAAGTAATTCTGGGGACTGGCTGTTTGCAACGCAGAAATACACCACAGCAACCATGAGCAAGGAGGATGAACAGGGTTGTTTGTCAATCAAATGCAGCAGTTACTGCTGCTTACATAAAACCCCATGTCTGATGTGTCTTTCTCAGTTCTTGTTATGTCATAGCTGTGCCTTCTGTAATATGAACAGGCCTCTCTTAGGTCCTGAGGACCATAATGTACTGTGTGAAAGTCTTAAATATTTTCTTTCTCTCTCTCTTTTTTTTTTTTTTTTTTTTTTTTAATTTAATGGGAACATGGAAAGGTAAATTATGATATGAGTGAAGCAAAAGGCAAACTCTACCTCAAGACAGAAAAAAATGATTTCAATGTTACAGCAAAGCTTACTTTCAGTGCAACCAGCTACACTAATGCCATTGAAATAACACAGACCGTGTCCCAGGTTCGTATCATCAACTTTGATGGCAAAAGGCAACCTATGACTGCCTTCTGAATGCTGGCTGTCAAACAGTGAAGGCCAAATACAACTCCAGCTGCTATGAGGTGTTTTGCCTGTGTTCTTCTGCAATGTGAGCAAACATTTGACTGTAGATTAGTAATTTAAACTGTTGTTTAATTTTATATTTGTTTGCTCCTATAGACAGAGAATATTTATGGGAAATACAGGAAATGAGAAAAATAGTAGATTACAAACTGGCTAATTTGGGTATTATGCAGGTACCACATATTTCTTACAAATAAGGATGAAAAGATGTCACAGATGCATGTTACTGTCAGTGTTGCCTGTTGGATTTATTCTGTAATAGTGGGGCTCTTGATGTAAGGATTATTCAGTGAGATAAAAGATAGGAAATAATAACCAAAGTCTATTGTAAAGGAGATACTAAGTTGTTTGTGTATGTTCCATTATGTAAGAACAAGACTTAATGTAGAAGTAAAGTCAAGTAGAAATGAATAGCTGCTTATATAAAAGCAGTGGCTTTAGAGTGTCACTCTATTAGATCTTTTATAAACACATTTCTGAAGGTAGATTTTACAGGATTTTACAGGATCAAAATGGCACACTTTGGTTTGTAACTTTTCTGAGAAGTTGTGATTTAGTATGTTTCCTCTCTTTTAATTTTAGTTAGGTCTTCCGGAGCAGCTGGTTTTTATGACAGTTTACCAGAAAGGCAACAGAACCCGTATGCTGAAGCACATGACTCTCTGGGATGGCAGAGAGGTGAAGATAACAGGCTCTTACACTGGACTCTTCCCAAAGTTGCCTGGAGGTCACGACATTCAGGGTAGGTTTCTCAAGTCCTTTGCCTCCATTGATAGCAGACTATAAACTAACTGTAAAAATCCGATTTTGGAATACATTCATATGATTTCAATTCAGGCCTTCTGAGGCCCGCATCTAGGATTACCCTTCAGTCACTGCACCAGAGGGATAAAGAGACACATCCAACAGATAACTGTTCTGAATGTTGCCCAAGTATCCCTTTGAATTTGGAGAGTATAAATATTTCATTTCAAGGTTGGGTTTGTTTTTTTTTTTTTTCTGTTTTCCTCTTCATGTTTTTGTCCCTCTTGGATATAATTTTATTTTTCTTTTCCCACCCATTTATAAGGCTTTTTTCGGCAATTGTAGTAAACTCTCTTACCCCACTGCACTGGGTATGGCAGGGAGCAGTGGCCATGTTGCCCACTAGCTTGAAGTGCTAAACCCTTGTGCTGGAGCTATGCTGTCTGAAAATAGAGAAAACAACTGCACTTACTTGTCTGAGAGTTGTAAGCTGTTCCCCTTCAAGTGCAAGATTGGCTCAGCTTCATAAAGCTTACTTTCCAGGCTGTTCTTGCTGGAAGCTGCTTTGGGTGTAGGTGTCAGAAAATGAACAGTCATGATCTGTGATGGGGAAAACTTACTTGCTTTTTTTTCCCCTTGTAGTGGAACTTTTCCATCCTCTTTCCATCCCTTTCCCGTGGCATGCCAGGGTCAACTTATATGTGAAACACTCAGCACGCAGACACCGAGATGATCTTACTGTCATATGGAATGAGAAAGAACAGGTACAACAGCCCAGAACAAATACATCTCAGGACAAGAATATCAAGTAGCTGTTTCGTTGGTTTATTTCCCTCTTCTATTAAACTAGGCATTAAGCAAGCCAGAGAAGTCAAGTAGGAGGCAATCTGTCCTCCTTCTTGAATGTATAAAAGGCCATGATGACCAGTGATGAGCACCTGAGGCACTTGTTGGATGCATTTTCAGGCTGTAGTTTTGGTTTTTTTTGTTTGCAATAACTCCACTGCTTAACCAAAGGCAATGAAGTGTGTATGGTTCTGAGCACTGGATAGAGGCTCTTCCCAGCACTCTTAAAGGCTCTAGAACAGCTTTTGAGAGTGGATAAGAATAGCACAGATATCCACCTTTAAAGCAGCTTAGGGAGAAAGTAATAAAACCCAAGAGGAATGAGTGTGAACATTAGTGCAAGTCTGAGAAGGATGAAAACCTACCTGTTGCAGGTAGACATGTGTGTCTGAAATGCAGCACCTTGGCTGAATATGGCATTATTTTCTGAATAAGAGAAAGGTAAAAGACAATGTGTAAAGTATGTTACCATACAGAAACACATGTACCTGCAAAAGGAAACAGAATTTCTTAATTTCTTTTATAAGTTCTAGAATTCCAAAATTTACTTTAAAAGTTGTGTAGAATTTATTTCTGTACAACTACTTAAATAGTGGTGGCATTTAAGCAGTTGTAATTTAAGTTGCCACAAAAATATTTTGCTACCAGGAACATCACAGAATTTAGTTCCTCGTTCTGCAAATATTTTTCATTGCACCTCAACTGTGCAAGGTGCATCCCTGCACTCTGTGGCAGTGGAGCCTACAATGCTTCAAGATAAGACAAACCTAAGTTTCATCAAACTTCAGCATAGTTCACGGTGTCAGTAAAATACAGAGGATACTTATACTTTGAGCTGTGTCTCTAGGAAATTCAAGTAGTAAGAACGTCCTCATTCAAACAGTACTTTGCCTCGCTACTTCAAGGAGGACTTTATTACACACATAATGGTCTGAGGAAAAGGTACAAGAAAACCTTACTGGTTATATGTTTGAAGTCAGAATGTGAGAGATGTTTTATTTTACAAGTTTATTTTACATCTTTTGATATGGATGCAGATATCAGTGTCCTCTTCTCTGAAGTTTGGAAGAGATCGTATGAACTACAGAGCCAGTGTTGCCCACCCATTTAATTACAGTTTGAAGCAATTGGAGGTCCATTCCCTGTCAGAAAGAAGAGGCAGAAAATACAACCAGCAGGTGAGATCATGCAGAAAACACTACAAAATACAAAGCTATAATGCTATATTCACTGTTACTGCACCTTTCATCTCCAAGACCAGCTATCATCCCCCAAAAATGTCAAGAGCACCAAGTGCTGTTATCTCCATGTGTCCCAACTAGCAGCATTGATTCCTTTTCTAAGCATAACTGTTGCCAGCTGACAATATCTATCTTGCAATTTTAGCACTGACCCATTTTGGATAGTAAAAGTCAGAAACCCACAAGAATTATATGCCTGGTCAGAGATGCCACGTAATGAAAATGAGGCAAAATTTGTCCTCAAAGGGATGAACAAAACCCAAAACCAACTAGAAATTCTTTGATACTCAAGTAGAGGAAGCTGCATGTTTCAGACTGTGTAAGAAATTAACACAGTAGTAAAACTGTGTGAGACTAGAAAGGCTTTCAAATAAAATTGTGAGGTGCACATGCAAAGCACGTGTGGGGGAAAAGAACTCTACAAATCATCCTTCAAGATCAAAGAGTACGAAGTACTTTCTGTCTGAAGATGCACCAGGACAACTCCAGTCGCTGAGGTGTTCCACTGGGTTCTTTGGGGACCAGGGAACGCACACATACATTGGGTAGTTTCCACACTTTATTTAATAATAGCTCAAATACTAAAATCATAAAGAGAAAGGTGTGCTGGAAACTACAATGCTTGTAGCTCAAATACTAAAATCATAGAGAGAAAGGTAAGTGACAAAAATGCCAAGTAACTCTATTGATCAAAGAGCAGGTTATACTCACTCTATCCAACTGACCAGCAAAACTCCTGAGATGGATAGATCGCAGAGCTGGCAGGCACTTATCTTCTTAAGGTAGGCATTCCCGCCGGGAACAGCACCATCATGGTGGTAAGACTGGTGCCACTCCAACCCAGCTACTTAGGCTCTTGGTATATATGGGTTCAGAATTCTGTAACATGGCCAGGATGTCCCACAAGGCCGAACGAAGGAGAATGGAGCTCCTCTTGGATTTTTTGAATCTGTTACATATCATCTTTCCCTACTGCTTATGCACATACTTGCAACCCCCTTTTCCCCAGGTCTCATCTCTTAGTAACCTAGTGACTGTTGGCCTGCTGTAACTTCTGATCAAACACGTATCAACTCTTTCCTCTTGCATGAGGCTAAGACTCTCTGCTCAATAATAAACTGTGCAGCGCTCTGTTCAACTCACAGTGGTGCCACAGAGTGCACTTAGGTTGTTTTGCTGTGTCAAGAGTCATGTTCCAAGTCATAAATTCCCTTGCAGCTCATTATTCCAGTGGTGTTACTTGTTGCTATACTTGATAAACCCAATGCAGCTTCCAGAGAAGATACAACTGAGACAACAGGAGTCTTTTTGTTAACAGTACAATTTCCCTGTGTGCTTGTCTAAGGCCCTGAGCCCCCCAGCCTCGTGGAATGTTACAATTTTCATTGTGTTCCCTTCTTTCTCCACTGGGTGGAGATCATTCTGCTCGATCACCCTCGGGCTTTGCTAGGTAAGGTCTTCTCTTCTGGTTTCAGCTGCAGCTCACAGGGAATGGTGGGCAGCCTGCTGACATCCGACTGACCCTGGAGGATAAATCAAAGATGAACGTCACTGCCTGGGGTGGCTGTATGATAGTCTCCTCAGGTCAGGTATGGCTCTTTATGGACCAATGTAGTATTTGTTATACAAAAATGTTTTACTTCAAACTAACCTTTTCATGCCTCAGAAGAGAAAAAGGAAAATGTTTGAAGGATTCTGTTTCATGTTGCCAGATAAGTTTGTATTTGGAACAGCTTTCCATCAGGACAGAATCATTGACCCCAGAAGTTCGTGGCAGAGGCCAAAGCANTTTGTCCAGAAAGCACATTTCTTTAGTATATACTAACATAACTTAGGAAATTACTAATACATAGGATTTTTTTCCCTTTTTCCAGCTTCAGAGAGTATTAGGCATGGAACACCTGCATGCGTGTGGGTCTCTAGAGCAAAAATCATCATTGTTTAATGAATGCCTAGATCTGAACTGGGATAACAAAAAATTCAAACACAGTTTAACATATGAGGTAAGAACGTATCTGTTAATTAACCATTTTTATGGGAGCTGTTTTTAGCAGATTTATTTAGTTTTTATATGTAAGTTTGAGTGTATTTTAAGAAAGCTTCTGTAGGGTACCACTTTCTTTGAAATACCATTATTTTGTTTTACTTTATACATATTTCTGTGCATAGGAAGAAAGCTAAATGTAGCATAATTAAGGAAAAAAGCTGCTAAAACTAGAGACCTCACTTGTGCTATATTCTGTAGGATGGGGATCATCCTGTGCTGATAAGCCAGAGCATTGTCAAGTGACCTCAAGCTACATTTTTAGTGATTGTCAAACTACCTTTAAGAAGTATTAGATTGAAAACCTGAAGCTACTGGAATAAAACCATCATGAGGACAGGGCAAGGTGGAGAGCTGGAATGAGAGGGCACAGAGGTGTGTCTGAGACTCTGCAGTCTTGTTTTGTTTTCATGATTCACTGCAGATAAATCGATTCTTGTATCCTGATAAGTTTCAGTTAGAAGCTGTTCTGGAAAATATTTTCCTGACCTCATGCACCAAACAGAAGATTCTGGGTAAAATAGAAACAAACTACTCATCTTGGCTGGACTATTACATGGGTTTTGAGTTCTGTGACCTTCCAAATGTGAGTATCATATAAACAAAGTGAACCTACTTCCCTTTCAATGTAATTCCTGGTTTGGAGACTGTTTTCCTCAGCTGTAACTTTTACTGGGAATCGCTGTACTTCTGTAACTGAAGGAACTCTAAATAAGCAGTGTCTTTTGATGGGAAGCAGAAAGGTTGTGTTTGCTATTGCAGTGTATTCTTTAGGTCCTGTTACAGTTGTAACATCCCCACTCCCACCATGTTCTTTTTTTCCTATTCCTCTCTCAAAGGTCTTTTAATTTCTTCGTTCTGCACAATATCAAACCAGTCTCGTAAGTGATCAAAACCAAAACTAAAGAGGAATAAAAGTGCTTTCCTGGCCCTGTAGGGGAGAGTTTACTGTTTGTTTTTTTAATAGTTGCTCTGCTGGTAGTGATGGATTTTTGAACCTTAGTCCACCTTACATAGCAATTTATTTTTCTATTATACACATAAACCAAAGACTCATCCATGACTTTCCTTAGGTGCACAATTGACACCAGAGTTGCCTATAGAATATTCACAACAATCCCAAAACATAAATGTGGTCTCCAGAGTTTCCAGTGCCTAAAATGCATCTCATTTGGCTTCCTTGTTTACTGTCAGAGCAGGCACATCCTGTTAGCAATGTGAAACAGCAGCCAAATTTTGATGCCAGTGAAAGCTGTTTCAAAGATGTGTTAAAGCCTGTCTGCAATGGAAAAAAAACAAAACAAAACAAAACAACGAAACAGTGTATGTGTGTCATTTCAAAATCAAGTGCCTTTGCATTCTTTTGGATCTTTTTCTTCAAAGGCACATGTCAGAATGCCTAGCTAGAGTAGTTGAAGGGCATAAGACAAAAAAAAAGGCTTGTTTTAATAAAACTGGCTGTTCATTTTGCCTGAGACTGTAATCACAGAACATGGTTTGTTATGGCACAGATGTAATGAGGTTAGACATGCTGTGAAAAGTAGCATGTGAAACTCCAAGTTTAGTTCATCAATTCATTGTGTAATTTCATGAGAAGCTAATGTTGTACAACCTCTTACTACTCTAGACAGAGCCTTCTTCCTTGTAGGAATTAGCCTTTAACAGCCTTTTTGTTCATACTCAGGTAATTGTTTTCTCTGGAAAACATCAGCTCAACAAAGATGACATCATTTTGCAATCAGAGGGCAGACTCCACCTCTCTGATCCTGGGAGAGATGAGGGGTTGTTTGGCATATCCTTAAGAAATCGGAGCACTGCTGATGTGAAGAACTATACTCTGGAAATTGAAGTGAGTCTTTATTTTATTTTGGTGGCACTGGAGTCTAGGTTTTGGTTTGTAAAGGCCTATTGCCATCTGAAGTGCAAACCGGTCAGGTGCAGTCAGTGACTGAAGCAACAGGCAGCTGCAGGCAGCCTGAGGCACTGCTGCTTACTGTAGTTCAGTTTTCAAAGAAGCACTTATGCAATCTGCATGGGATATGAGCAAGAGAGAAAGGAAGGCACCAACATGAGTTACCTGCAGAGCTCAGTGACAGACACAGTGATTGTATAGCAGCTGAAGTAGATAAAGCAGGACTGGCTGCTTGGTGAGGCAGGCTTTTTGCATCATAGCAAAAAGAAAAACCCAACCAGCCAACCAACCAAAACAAAACAAGAAAGCAACACCAAGAAAAAGAGAAACAAAAGAGGGAAACAAAATGTGAGACTCATGCAAAGTATCATTCAGCAGAAAAAAGAGATTGCCTTTATTAGACACAGAGCAGTGAATATGTTGATCATCTGAGGTAAATCTCTCCCCTTTTCTCTCCTTTTTTGCATTTTCTATTTTCTGTAAACTGAATAAGGTGAAGCTGATGATTCAATTAATAACAGGCTAAGACAAATTCTAAATTATTTATCCTTTTCTCTTTAGAAAGAAGGGAAATAACAGAAGTATCAGCTGTTCCACCTAGGCTTTCTGTGATTTTTGTTCTGGAATAAATGACAGAAATCAGCAGCCCCACAGGGAACTGTTAAGAGTATGTTGCTACCAGTTAAACTCTGTGGACAAGCCCTGTGCTATCCAGTCATTCAGCTCTTGAGCCATTCATTCTAATGCTTGTCACTCCTGTGTAGTGAACAAGCACTGGAAGATATTTGAGCATCATCTCTGAGCATTCATTCATTCTATGTGGTGCCTCTGAATAAATGTTTTTTTTCCCTTATGGCTGCAGTTAAAAGCTTTTGAAGATATTTGGCTAGGCCTGACAGGAACTGCTACTTCCACACCTGTTCAGAGCAAAATCCTGCTGGAGGGGATTATTGATCAGAAGGAGAAAGTAAGAGTAGCTGCTTCTAAAGGAAAGGAGTGTGTTCAGTACTACATGGGGTACTTGAAAGGTATGTACCTTCACAGGTGATACTTTTACTCGTATGGTTTAGTTTTAGTACTTCTGCAAGCATCAGGGACCTTGAGGATCCTTATGGGTCCCTCCCAACTAAAGATACACCGTGATTCAGAGCTGTCATTGGTCTGAAGAGGCAGGAAAAAAGGCTGTGTCTCCCTAGTGCCAAGCTAGCTCAGTTCCCTGGCATTTCAGCTGTGGCCTTTCAGCTGGCAAAAAGATGAAGCTTAAAACTTGTTTAATATAGAGACAGTTCAGGAGACATTTGTGTGGTAAGAATTATCGGGTGGTGATCAGATACAGGATCATTTCACCTTGATTTAGCCAACTGAAAGTTGTGTGCCTTGTTTCAGTGAAGGGAAGACAGAAGCACCTCCAGAGGATGATTCTGCGCAATGCTGAGACAGATGTATGGAATCGTGCTCTAGGGTTCTGACTGAGGAAGCAGGGCTGTTGATTCAGGCAGTGCCTAAATGTTAAAAGTTAGGTGGAATGAGACCCACTGCAAGTGCTTTTTGTTGTGACTGACAGAAAACAGCCTGTAAATCACTGTGACTGAATTACTTAGATTAACACAAATCCTGTGCTTGCTTTGCTGTAGCAAATCTATATTGGTGAATCGTTCACAAGCCACAGGAGAGAAATTCAACAGTGCCACTGATCTAATCGTTTCCTGTTTATCTCCCCACAAACACTTAACACACTCAGACACTGATTGATCACCTAAGTAATTTTAAAAATGGCTTTAAAACAATGTCTGTCAGTCCTATTTCGGTAAATGAAGTGCTCTCTTTTTCATTCTCTGAGGGGATTTGGAAGAAGGAATGGAAGTCAGTGCTTGTACTGATGGGCAACAGATGGCTGCCGTTAACACCTATCTCAATGTTAACGGCGAAAGGCAAGAAAATGTGGCACAAATGACTCTAGCAGCTGTTAATGGAAGCTTGAGTTTCCTAGCTCACGGATGTGGAGATCCAGTTCTTAAGACTGAGGTGAGAGCCTTCAGTGGCAGTTAATTGCAGTGTGATTTCCACCACCCCACACCACCCCAGCCCCCAATGTATGAAACCTTTTTAAGAACCAGGCAAAAGGGAGAATTTTGCAATTTTAAAACTAGCAGTATTTTATACTTTAGTTTGAAAAGATGTGTTGAGAATTAAAAAAAAAGCAGAACCATACCTAAACCACTTAGAAAATAGGAGACCCTTCCTAAAGGTGTGTCCGTCCTAAAGGTGTACTCTGAAAAGGGTAAGTAAATAAAGTGAGAGCAGCAGTACTGTGCCAGGACTGCTCAGCACATCGGTTACTGAAATAAGAGCAAAACTCCTGAAAGTGCTTTTACTGTCAGTAGGGTTCACATACTCTCTGCTTGGAAGAGAAGTTCTTCACCCTTAGGCTCTTCTGTTCCCATTTCCAAGCCCAGAAGAACACAGAATTATTTTCCCTCGAGAAACGGGAGGTCATTGTGCATCTTTGCTGGCATCTAAACTAGTATAAACAATACACCAGAAGCAATTCTAAATCATAAATTCAAGGGGTTTATTCATCTTATTACAGCACAAACTTAACGAAATTGGGAGCCTTCTGAAAGTCAATCTGATGGAGAAGATGAAGAAATTTGAGGCATACATGTGGAGATTCAGGAGATCAGTAAGTATCTGTGCATCATCTGCAAGAGCACCATGAAATGTTCATGCAGTGTTAATTCAAAGCCATTGTATTGAATGCAGGCATTTGCATTTACTCTGACATTGACATGTGCTAACCTGCAATTCACACATACACCAAACGCATGCTCCAGGGTTAAGATCCTATAGCTCTGCACTAGCACTGAGGAGTTCAGAACTGCTCTGGACTGAAGTCAAAGCTTGGTTTGTGATCACTCTGTATTTTGATATTTCTTCTTTTTTGGGGAACCACTGCAGGTGCAGCAAGTTGATTTTCTGTCCGAAGCAGCTGGCTGGCCTTCAGTAGCCTTACAGAAGGTAGCAGGACTCCTCCACAGTGCGGGCAAAACTGTCACCCAGGTGTGGAAGCAAAGTGGAATCAGGCAGATACTGAGAAGCAAGCTCCCGTTTTACCTGGATAAAATTCAAGACATTGTCCAGCAAATGCAGAATGAATTGCAAAGTAAGCAAAACCATGCAAAGCAAGGAGAATAAGGACAATGTCAGTGCAGTGCAAAACAAAGTAAAGTATAAAAGATGCTGAATAGCGCAACTGTTTCTATTTTGATCTAGCGAAAAGTGCTGACCTTGGCTCTTGGTTTAGAGTGGGAGCCTTGATGCAATAAGCTCTAAGTAACATCAGTGTGACACCTTCCTAATGAAATCATTGAAGAGGCATTCTCTTGGACAGAGGAGTCTGGGTTCAATCTGATGAGAATAGAGCCTTAATTCCTAAGCTAAAGCATTTCTGCCAACAGTTCTCTGGCAAGCATTTCCTCCCAAAGGGCTGTTCGTATCCATCCCTGAGTTTTGAATGCTTTGACTAATTGGATTTCACTTGATCTGTTCTGTCTAAGTCTATCCAGTAAGTAGCCACTAATCCACTGTTCAGCTGGACTGTGGCCCATACTGAAACCATTGAGAAGTGTGGTCAGCTGAAATGAGGTGAGAGACTTTTCAGTTCTCAAAAGATTAAAACTTCACTTCGGGCCACTTACCTCTAGACTCTTTCCATCCAAAAGGGAGGTTTAGTTGATATATCTGATTTGAAAACAGTTATGATTTATTCCTTCAGCAGGTGCAGGTTGAGGTGCACAGCTCTGATGGTGGCGTATTGCAAAGCATTCCTTACCTCCCTTTTGTAAAGCAGCCATGTATTTATGTCAGGTGTACTGAGTGGATCAGGGTTACAGAGAAATGTCTCTCTCAGCTCTTCCTGAGTCCACCCACACAGCTGTGAAATGTGCTTAACTGCCATGAAAACAAAACTGCCTTTTCCTGTTTTGTGTCACTCCCTCACTTTCTGGAAGCTGCAGGGAAACAAACACACCTGTGTAACATGCTAGCTAAGGTTTGTTTCATGTAATATGTTTCCTTCAGAGCCATTAGCAACTTTGAAGGATGCCTACTATGATGTAACCCTAAAGCCACTGGATGAAGTTTGGCAAGAGAAGACAGAAGAGTACATGAAGAAAATCCAGGCTTTTTTACCCAAGATTGTAAAAGATGTATGGCTAATGGAACCAATCCAGGTGGCATTAAAGGCTGTGAAAGCAGGCTTGGATGTGGTTGGTATAATTCAGTTCTCTATATTTAATGATTTAAAGACAAGGATTACAAATTAAAGTCCCAGCTGCAAACTGTGGATACGTAAAAAATATCTGGTTTTGTTTATGGCAATACTGTGGTTACTTTTCCACATAACAAGCTTGTGCACAGCTTATTTGCTGATCCCAAATGATTTATCCTGCTTTCAAAGAAGTAAAGCAGTGCTTTTCCAACCACTGAAGTGGTTTTACCAGTTCTGGCTAATTAGCACTACTAATCTTGTCACAGATGTAGCTTTTGCTTTTCTTCTATGGAGAAGAAGGATTGTGATTCCATCAAATAAAGCACAGCTAGGTTTGGGCCCCACTGGTTGAAGTGAAGAGCAGGAACAATATATCATGACACCAATGTGTATAAGCAAAGGTATCAACCCTTTGCAAGCTTCTGAAGCACATTAACTCAGTGAAGTATTGGTATGCTTTTAGTAATGTTATTTTAGGAAGGATACCTTTCTGTCCATTATTTGTTGCTCTAGTGACTAGTGTTTGTCCCGTGGGTATTAACCACTAAATGGTATGTTGTCAGGCAAGTGACAAATGCAAGAGAGTCTGAAGTGCTATTTCACGCACTATCAATTCAAAACTCATTGTCAGGTACTGACCCTGCCCCGAAGCCATACTGAACTCAGTTTTGTATCTCCTTTTCTGGCTCTCCAATAGACTACAGAGCAGATGCTCAGGTGGGCAGAGGCCATGTTTTCTAGAGCTGTGAGCAAGATCCGGAAGCCCTTACTCAGCCTTTACAGTTTTTCATCCAGGTAAGTGGTGCTTTCTGCAGGATCCCAGCTGCTGAGTATGGATCTAAATGAGTATGTGCATAATTAGGCTTCATACCAGTTTGTATGCTAAGGGTCGTGGACAACCATCTGGCCACTCTTTGCTTTGAGCACACCGCATCATGGTACTGTAAGGTTCACTATTGTTGGGTCCCAGGACAGGCTGCATTTTAAAGCAGCTCCTCAGCAGCATAGAGAGTAGCAGTAATGGTGATAACTGGCCTTACACGGCACATTGCTGCAGGTCTTGGCCTCTGTGTGCCTTTGCTTTGCCACTCTAAGCAGACAGCAGTTTTTATGAATGCTGCACTTCCATATTTGTAATAATAAAGCACTTGCACTTCATCGGCCTGGCAGAGAAGGGTACATGCTCTTTTGTTTGTATTCTACAGGAACTGCTCAGTGGCAGTAAAACTGCCAGTGCTTCCCAAAGCAGCCCGCTCCCTGGATCTGGCAAAGATTGCTAATTATCTCATTGAAGAAAGGCTACTGAGGCCTCTCCGAGACCTCTCCAGTATCAACGTAGTTGCAGAGTATTACAGATTCAAACGGAGGATGATGGAGAGCCCCTTTGAGCGTAAGCCCTTTCAACATGCTGCTTTGGTTTTGGACATCATATTTGGCAATAGTAGTTTACAGAGATGCTTGCTAATTAATAATTTCCCCATAAACTGTTCACGCAGCGTTTTCTGTAAAAGAATACCTGTGTGTGTAATCTCGACACTTTGGGTAAAGCTGACATGCAATAAGCACTCCTTTATTTAATAGTCAGGCAAGCTTTGCAATTCCCTACACTTCCTACTGCTGAGCCTAGAAATCAGCAGGTGGCATTTAGCTCTTTTACCTGCATGCTTTTGTGTGCTGACGCTGTGATTCAGTGTGGTCATACCTGGTGGTCCTATGTCTTGACTTGGGGGCTTTGTCTGTACTTTGAAACTGGTGATGTCACTTCTGTTGACTCTAGGATGAAAAGGCTCAGCCCTACCAAAACTTCAGACAGTATGACCTAAAAAAGCAGGGACTGCATTAACAGTCTCAGCTGTCCCTTAGAGATAATGGCCATTTAAAAGGTTTCCTAGTAGGCAAGACACAATGGAGGACACTGAAAGTAGGTCCTAGTGATCAAAAAGTCTTAAGTGATCTATCAGCAGGGCTTTCTGTGACTGATGCTTCTGGCTTGGCAGGCTATTTTTTTCTTGAGATACTTGGTGTTCTTGCTGTTTTCTGCCTGGGAATGTGAAATGTATTTGTGGGGGTTGTGCTTACAAATATGACTGTCAAGCAGCATGAAATTTTTGCTGCTCAGCAACTTGCACCTGACGTAGTAGCAGCTTAAGTGATGATTTCATCCGATTAGAGTATGCAAATAGCAGCACAGCACTTAATGCACTTGGTAAAACTCACTGATATTTCTTCTGAAATACTGTTCTCTAGATCATGCTATGCTAATGGGAACCAAGCATCTTATGACATTTGATGGAAAAATTTATGACTTGCCATCAAAGTGCAGTGTGCTTCTTGCCAAGGATTTTGTTCACAATACTTTCACCATAATACTAAATGAAGAAACTAGTAACTCAAGGTCACTGTATGTGGAGATGAACCAGACCATGATCAGTATCTACCCAAGAATGAAGGTAGGAAGGGAAAGTCAAATGTTTTTCCTTTCCAGAACAGAAATTATCTTCAAGCAAAACTGAAAGAACAAAACCCGAAAGTCTTCAGAATATGAATGCTCAAAACATAGATCTGAACACCTCTCAGATATGTGCCAGAAAGCAACCACTTTTTAATCAGGAAAGAACACCCCTAAACAAAGGAGTTTTAACTCAAGGGCTGCCTTTTTTCTCTCTGGGTACTTAAGTAAGGCTCAATGAACTCTTCAGCTGTCCACTTTCATGGCCTAAGAGAATGGCAGTTAGAGAGGTCTGGAGAACAAACCTGGGCTACTTCTGCTTCCGTTATTCTTACTCCAAAACTGTGGGCTGAGCAAAGTTGATCCCATCCCACCTGCAAACCCAGACTGAGCTTACCTGTCATTTGAACTTCCATCATAACATATTTGAAAATGTGTTTTCATTTGAAAACAGATATCCAAGATGTACAACGTTTCCTTTACGGAAGACAACTGCCAACTACTGGATCAATCCCTTGAAAAGAACACCACTAATTCAAGGAAAGCAGCCAACAAAATAGAAGTGTCTAATCAGGAAGGAGTTTCTGTCTCTTGTGACTTCCGTTATGATCTCTGTACTGTCACTCTGGCTGGCTGGCACCATGGTGAGTCATGATCATACAGCTCTTGTCAGCCGTTAAGTCTTTTTTTCTCCCTCTCTGAATTAGAACTACCTTCACCCTGGAAATGAGCCTAGGTATTCCAAATCATTGTCAAACGAAGCAGCAATGTCCCACTCCAGAGAACAGCAAGCATTCAACCTGCATTGCTGCTGTTTCAATGCAGTAAACCAGACAGAAATGGGGCAGATGCAATGTCCAACCCCAAACCCTGTTGAAGAATCCCTGATCTGTTGCAGGCTCATCTTGTCCAACCTCCAATAGCATGGAAGAGGGAAGCCTAAAAGCTTCCCCAGTTTTTGGTATGCTTGGAATGCACTCTGGTTCATGCTCCTCACACTAAAACACTGTGGCTGTGATGCCTTGACCTAATCAGGAGAAGCAAAGAACAGCTGACAAAGGAGATGGCAGTGCAGTCTGAGAAGAATCCACACTGGGTGTCTGGGCATACATTCCTTTTTGGAGCTCTACTGTATGGAACAATGACAGCCCAGCAACCACTTGTGTTTTCCTGTCCCTGTTGCTGACAGATACTTTTTCATGTTACTTCAATTTCATTCCAGGTATTTCAGCTGGGCTGCTTGGTACCAATGACAACGAAGCTGGAAATGAATGGATACTCCCTAATCATTCCTTCACTGAAAACGTGCAGGAGTTCACACAGAGCTGGCAGGTAACAGCTGGAGGGCTTCTCTGTGCAGATTACCAATGGTGCTGGAGCATAAAGGGCAACATCTGACATGTATTGGCTTAGAAGAACTAAAGCTAGATAATGAAACAGCAGCATACGATATATAATTGCGCTTGCTGTATTTAAGCAGGTAAAAGGTTACATGTATTTGCTAGAACACTTAAAAGAATTCCTTGTAGACAGCTGTTGAGCGTTTTTTTGTCTCCTCATTCTTCTTCTCTTCTTAAAAGAAACTCATGTTGGAACCAAGTAACTTTGATGTTTTATTAAAGCATCTTTCTGGAATGCAGAGACAGGTGGTACTGGGTCTCAGCCAAATCTCCATGTTCATCAGTCAGGCCACAATTTGTAACATGAGGATTTTCCCTTTGTTTCTTTTAGAGATCTTTGTTGTAGCTGGGTTCTTCCTGCTTTTCATCTTACCAAGAAAAAAATCTTTAGAGATCAGTAACCAGTAAAGTAGCTCTCCATGCCCACACCACTAAGTGCTGAGACACTTTTGGAGGGTTCACTGCTACTGATTCAGTTATTAATGCTTGCGTAAAAGGACTTCCTAGAGAAATGTTCTGTCTTTCTGCTTCAGAGACTTAACCTCAATTCACATGATTTATCATCAAATGAATACAACCTAAATATGAAAACATGCATGTTTATATAGCCCTTTGTGACTACAACTGACCCAAACCAGAAAGCATTACTGTGCTCTTAAGCCATGTTGACAGGATCCCCTAAATCTCTTCAAGACTTATTTTTAGAATTACTAAAAATGAAACTGGTGTCTAATTAGTACTGAGATTTTGTGACTCTGCCCTTTACTGTCTCTCACCAGATGTGTGAGTTCTGGTCACAGAAATGCTATTTTCAGCTTTACATCAGTAATGTAAAGATTGTTTCAAGTAAGGTGTACTTTTCCTTGCTGTTGGAGGGATCTACCTAATGAATTTGCCACCTACTTTTGTATTAGTAATGGAGTGGGATAATGACGTCTCATTGAATGTAGCAATTTTCTTCATTGCTGCAAGCAGTAACTTCCACTATATTCATAAAAATGCAAACATCCAATGCAGAACTACCCAGAGACATTGAACTAACATTAATAATCAATTAAAAGCAATACATAAGAAACTGTCATAAACAAGCTGGGAAGTCACTTATGGGCTTTATGTGGCCGATGGCATAACGTCTGCATATATTGATTAGTATGTTTTATTTGTAGGCCACAGCATCTCTGCAGTGCACAGCACTGCCAAGAAAAATTTATAGATGACTCTAGATGACCTCTGTGCTGTTAGCAGTCATATCCCGCTCAGAAAAGAGTAATAAAAGGACAGAGATGCCAGTACAGTGCTGCTGCCATACATCATGACAGCGATGGCCAGACGCACCAATGTGCCAAGTCAGAAGTTCATGCAAAGTCATAAAAACTTTTTTGAAGTGGTAGAAAGAGATGATAGGGTAGAAATGCCTGGTTTGAACAGGTAAAATGGAGCTTGCAAAATCCCTTTGGGCCAGATGTTCTAGCACAACTGCACAGGACAGAGTATTAAAATACAACCGGGTTAAATCTGGCCACGTTGAAATGAAAGTGGTCAGCCACTCCAGGGAGCTATAAACTCAAGACTGGCATCTCACTACCAGGAGCTTTTTAAAAGCCTTTGGCATAGCTGACCTTGCTAATAACAGCATCAGTGAGGTTCCAGTGTTAGCAGACCAGCTGCAGCTGTGCAAAATGAAGAGGTTAATAATGAGACTTTTGGGCAGTAAGGGCAATTGCCCAGCTCCTACAGAATGAGGGTTATCTGCAACACTAATCTGGCAGTTAATTCTTCTTAGCAATTAAAGCAACTGGAGTTTGCACTCACTTGAAGAACTTCTATACCCCAAGATTTGCCAGGAAATTACTGACTAAAAAAATTAGTACATTGCTGATCTGATACAGGGTGCTAAAAGCATTTTTCAGTCAGAAGAAATCCTAAGGAACTTCGGCAAATGCTGCTCATTACTAGTTGTGTAATATTTGGTATCATCAGCTTTTGACTGGTGTGCTAAGGGATCTTACATGAACTATATACACCAAAAAAACCCAAAAAACCCTTTCACATTTGTCAAACCATCTCGCACTGGAAATGTTAAGGATTCACACTACACTGATGTTTAAACAAAAAATAAAGCCCCCAAACAAATACAAAGCCCAAAACCTCACACTCCAATCTCACCAACTCTGTTTTCCCAGGTGAACAAATGCAGTCTCATACAGAAGAAAGTGAAACTGTGCCCAGTTACAGCTAAGCAGAAACTCTGTAAAGTGTTTTTTGAAGACTCACATTCACCTCTTAAGAGCTGCTTCAAAGTTGTAAGTAGAACTTTAGCCACCAAAGGACCATCTGGATACCCCAAGACCATGCATCAAAGGAGCACATGTAATTCTTGTAAGGATGTAGAAGTTCAGTTGCAGATAACTTTAGCAGCCACCAGAACACCACCCAGACAGAAAACAGAAGTTTTGTATCAGCAGAAATACAAATTAAAGTCCTTGACATCCACAAAATGGTGGCATGACTTTGCACCACTCTTTATCATACAGGTCTAGAATTTGGAAATACAAATAAAAACCCCTCAGTAGGAGAAGGAAAGTAAAGATTTGTGAATGGTCCTAACAAGGGCAGGAGTGGAATGGGGCTCAAATCAAACTTCCTTCAGTTCACCTGCAGGTGTTTGCCAGATTGCTGTCTGCAGTAGAGCTGCGTGCTCCTGCCCTCACACCCCTCTAACCATCCCCTTCCCTTTGTGTTTCAGGTGGACCCCAAACCATTCTACAGCATGTGCACACATGACACCTGTCAGTCAAGAGAGCTGAAGGCTGCCTGCAATTTAGCAGCAGCTTTTGTTCATTTGTGCACACGAAATTTTGTTCCTGTGGAAATTCCTCCTCAGTGGTAAGTTTGGTTTGTTTGGGGCTTTTTTTTGTCAGAATAATGTGTTTGGATTCATATTAACAGTAGTACATATTATAAAGACAGACTAAATGTACTCGGTCACCTATTTTTTTTTTTTCAGTTTTAAGTCCCTTTTAATGAAACTTACCTATCTTCTTTAAACTTAATTTAGAATGTCAGGATTATTAATACTTACACTTTAATGCAGCTGTCTTCTGGGAATCTATTTGAAAATGCAAAGAAAGCTGAAAAGGCAAAAGGAGCAGTATTGCTGGCTTGAAATTTTTGGCGTTATCCATTCTATTACTACCCAAATTAGTTAGAGATCCTCCCATTCTTTAGTGGAGCTGCACACACTGCTGCAGAAGCTATATTAAGACAGTTACTGCAGAAGCTAGATTAGGAGATCATAGAATCATAGAATGGTAAGGTTGGAAGGGACCTCAAGGATCATCTAGTTCCAACCCCCTGCCATAGGCAGGGACACCCCCCACTAGTACAGGTTACTCAAGGCCTCATCCAATCTGGCCTTGAACACCTCCAGGGAGGGAGCAGCCACAACCTCCCTGGGCAACCTGTTCCAGTGCCTCACCACCCTCACTGGAAAGAACTTCCTCCTAACATCCAGTCTAAATCTCCCCTCTGCCAGTTTAAACCCATTGCCCCTTGTCCTGTCATTGCAGGACCTTGTAAATAATCCTTCCCCAGCCTTCCTGTAGGCCCCCTTCAGATACTGGAAGGCTACTATCAGGTCCCCTCAAAGCCTCCTCTTCTCCAGGCTGCAGAGCCCCAACTCTCTCAGCCTGTCCTCA
>VWZE01021927.1:412149-424137 GCA_013396675.1 Eubucco bourcierii | reverse complement strand
ATTGTGCCTGCCCAGGTGCAGGACCTTACACTTGGCCTTGTTGAATCTCATGAGATTGGCCTGGGCCCACCTCTCCAGCCTGTCCAGGTCCCTCTGGATGGCATCCCTGCCCTCTAGCAAGTCGACTGTGCCACACAGCTTGGTGTCATCTGCAAACTTGCTGAGGATGCAGCTGTGTTCTGTCAGCTGTATCTGTGCTGCCTGATAAATGCAGAATTTTAAGGAAGGAGTTCTTCTGTAAAGACAAGACATGTAAGTCCATGCTCCCACATGCTGCAATACCTCCTGTCACTGTCTCATGTATTCAGTTCACCCAGTGATGGACATGAAAATTCTGGGTAGTATCTTATTATAGGTTTAAACTGGAAGAGGGGGGGATTTAGACTGGATGTTAGGAGGAAGTTCTTTACAGTGAGGGTGGTGAGACACTGGAACAGGTTGCCCAGGGAGGTTGCAGATGCTCCCTTCCTGGAGGTGTTCAAGGCCAGGTTGGACGAGGCCTTGAGTGACCTGTACTAGTGAGAGGTGTCCCTGCCTATGGCAGGGGGTTGGAACTAGATCTTTGAGGTCCCTTCCAACCTTACCATTCTATGATCTTGGTGGACAGTGAGTTTAACTCCAACGGTTTACATAAACCTTTCAACATATGAGTATGAAATACAGGGACAAGTCTGAGCCTGAATATTGAGGCGAAAAGAGTTTCAGAATGACTCAGTAGGCAAGACAGAAGTCAACTAGTGCTGCTAGTCTATTTCTGAGGAAAGGGATTGGAATTCCAGTGCATCACAAGCCCAGTGAACAACACTAACATGCCATTAGAGCATGCTGTTAAACAAGCAGAGTATAGTGGGAGTGTACATGTGAATAAACATATTTAAGATGAGAAAGAATTCTTCTATATTCAGCTTATTTAAAGCATTCAGTTTTGGACACCATTTAAGTTGTGAACACGTTGAGAAAAGTTCAGAGGTGTCTGTGCAGGGGAAAAAAAAAACCTGAAGGACTTAGGAAAGGCATGATCTAAGTCTTTAAATATGTAAACAGACTAAAGAGAAGGAAGCCTAATAGCAGTGTCCAGTAAGGGAGAATTAGGTTTGGTGTTGTAAAAGAGTTTGCAGTGGCTGGGCTAGGCATGCACCATAACTGATCCCCATCTGAGGTCATGAGAAAAGAAAAACTTGCTACCTCTGCCTGACCTCCCAGAAGTTCATTCTTGTCAAAAGAGCTCCCACTGGAGAGCTAAACTAGACAGAGCCCATAAACTTCAGTCATAATGCTGCTCAGGAATCCACCTGGATGCATTCCTGTGTGGCTTGCCCTAGGTGATCTTGCTTTGCAGGGAGGTTGGATGGGATAATCTCAAGAGGTCCCTTCTATTTCCTATCATTCTGTCATTCTACGATTCTTTTCCTCCTACATGTCACTATCATCAAACATAAAGAAATAATTTTATTTCAGTTTAGCTTACCTATGATAAAACTGTATTTAAAATTCTTCCAGAGCTTTTTGTCATTTTATGCTTTTTCTTTCATTTATTGCTTGTAATTCAGCATAACAGCTTTTATTACATGTCACTTGTTACTTCTTATAAATATTTACTAAGCACTTAACTGGATTTCTTCTCTCTTCATTTCAGCTCGAGTCAGTTCTGAATGGTAGAAACCAACCCTGAAGACAGAAGAGCCTTTTCAGCACTCAAAATAAAACAGCTATTTTAAGTCAAACTAGAAGTAGTAGTAAGGAGAACAATAGAAGTGTAAATGGGCTATGAGTATGGTGAAGAAGAAGAGGAAAGGTTTTCACCCAGAAACATCTTAGAGTAGGAGGACTGATTTCAGTCCAGTGACAAGCTATAATCAACCAGACAAAACTGGACATAACAGTATTCAGTTACTTTTAAAAAATTCTCTCTTTCAATGGCAAAACTTGACCAAGCCTTGAACATTTTGAAGATGACAAAAAGGTGATTTCCAGCTCAGATTAGTACACGTGGGCTACTTTGTGACAGCAGCATATCAACTCAACCTGTGTGGATGCTGACTTCTTTTTCTCTAGAACTGAAACTTGGTTGTTCAGGAAGTTATGGAGAAAGTGACCTTTTTCCAGGAAGGTCCCTCAACACATAAGAGTGCCAAGACAGAAAGAAGATGGGTAAATAATTTGAAGCATTTCATAATGTTATCTTTATGCCAGTTGATTTTTCCCTTATGTGTACATTGTTAAATATGAAACAGCCTTCGTGGTATGTGTTCACCAGTTTCACTTTCTCTCCTCTTGTCTACAGAACCCTCTTCTCAGAAATCAGTTTAGATTACCCTGTCCTATCCATAAAGTAGTCTCACGGTGTTCTAGATACTGTTGTGTGACAGTCTCTCATCTGTTAAATTATTTTCTGTGGTATAGGTCTATTGATTAAAAACCGTTCCAGGAAATGCAGTTACTCCTTAGTGAAAGGCAACACTACAAAATCCTTCAGCAGCAAGCACTGAAATAACGGTGTTCAAACTATGAAACAATGTGAACAAACATTTGACTTAATTATTCTTACGCTAGAGTACATTTTTACTAATAATTTTTAAGAATAAAGTTGTACTGATCTCCAGAGCTGGGACTGGCTGGGTTTAAATGACTCTTGTGGTTCACAAAGACAAAACCAGCAGCTGGCCTTAGTTACCTTGTGCTTGCTGTGTTAGCTTAGGATTGCTTTCTGAACACTTACACCGTACTTTTATACAAATTCTAAATAAAATACGATTCTCACACTAGCTGGGAAAAAATCCTAGAATTGTTAGGACTCCCACATACATGAGCTACTGCTGCTGTATTAAAGCAAGGTAGAAATCAAGTCTTCCTGTGTAGTAGTTTATAACTGCTTATTTACAGAAGTGTTTTATAATGAAGCCAAAGTTGTATGATATACTTCTGAAAGTTAAAGAGTATTATGCCAGTTATTGATTTTTAAAAATGCACAATCTCCCTGGTCACTTAATGCATGCGAAGCACCAAACACCTTTGAAAAGAATACTGAAGTGAGATGCCAGAATAAAGTAAAATGTCAGTAAGCAAAGCAGAAGACTCCAAAGGACTGCTTTACTTTTCAGGTAAGTGCAGACAGGGATATAGAAATAGTATATAGTTGAACTCTCTGTTTTTTTCTAACAGTAGACAGCAGCCCTGAGGTGGATGCAGGTAGTCTCCTAGCAGCTGCAGCTAGCATGTCATAGGTGTTAGAGATGCCACTTAAACACCAATGAACATTTTGACCAATAAACTACAGTCAGTCTGCCTAGCACATTTCTAAGACAGTGTCTGGGAACGATTTATGTCTAGTCAGTAGCAAGGCAAGACCTCTCACAGTCCCTTCCAACTCAGGGTTGAAGGTCAGGCTGGTCTGGCTCGGACCAGCAGGTGGAGCCAGCACCCAGGGCAGCATAAACCTCACCTCTGTCGCCCCGCTGTTCCAAGGGCTGGCCCCAACAGCTGACCAACAGCAACACGTGCTTGAGACCAGTAACCAACGATTGTACAAAGCACCGTTTACACAAAACAGGCGTAACAGAATAATGATCTAGGTGGCAGACATGAAAAAAACCCAAACCATATTTAATTTTTCAAGACCTTGCTCATAACTGGTTTAGTGTTGGATTTATAGCTTGCATGAATCAAGTCTCCATTTCTATGTATTGGCAGCTATGTGCCAGACAGACTAGTGGTATCCATGGAAAGGAAACGTCTTTCATGCCTGCTCATAATTAATTAGCAACAAACATACAGTAGTTTGTCACAGGTTAAGATGCTCTTCAAATGAACTTAGTAGAATCTTTAATGAACCAAGTAATTACCACCAAAATGATTTTTAAGTATGTCTTAACCACTCCATGATAATCTCTCACTTTGAGAATTAAAAAAAATTGAAATAATGTAACACACTCCCCACCTAACAGCAGCAAGATGCCAGCTACAATGTGAAGCAGCTCATATTAGCAAGTAAGTCATTCAGTAGGAAGGTGACAGGATTTTGAGGGAAAGGACATTCCAACAGTCCCTGTTGGCTGAACAGCAGCCTCCAGGCCTGCTGCAAGCTGACATGCTCTTGCAGGGGAACCTGCTGACATGAGAGAGCAAAAAGCGTTCCTCATGCCAACTAAAAAGTATGTCTGTGATTTCCTTACAAATGTTATCAGGAGTGCCCTTGGTAGGACCTGACCAAATCACTTATCAGGTTGTGATGGTCTGGGAGTTACCCACTTCCCCTCTCACCCCGCCCCCATCCTCTGCCACACAATGAAATCACCCAGACTAGACTCAGCCCGCTAGAAGTTAAGGAATGAAGCTTTATATTCACAGCTTAGCACAATACACAAGCAGATATTTACAATATATTACAAATATTTACAGCTACATACAGAAATATACAAGGTAAAAGTAATACAGAAACACAACACCCCTCCCAGAAATCAGCATCCCCAGGAGGGGGCTCCCTTCCACCCCTCTACCTTATCCCAGAGTCTGCCTTACATGCAAGGTGAGTTTGGAGGATCGGTAAGGGGGGTTAGAAGCAGAATGATAAGTTGAGTTACACAGCCCAAGGAGAAAACACAGGCACTGACTCCAACAGACAGAGACGCTGGCTTATGTATGTTTGTGTCCTTGCTTTCATACATCTCAGCAAACTTACAAGTGAAGTAGACATCAGCACTGTTTTCCTTTCACAGCCTATAATCTAATTTTTCTCATTAAAATATTCCAATTACCCTCAAACCAGCACACAGGTCAATATTTCAGTTTCAGGATTTCTAAACTGACATTTTTTTCTGCATATCTCTGGCTTTATCAGGACTAACCTTTTAGTATACACCTCCTGGTAATAGTGCACAGTTAATACTTTGACTGAAGGCCATGCAGTACACAAACTTGCTGTCCTATGGAAAATGCAAAAAATCCATTGAACAGCTCATGAATCTACACATCACATAACACATGTCTCTGATGCTGCCTCCCAGCTTGCTGGAGACCAGGGACTTCTGCACCTGTAACTCATGCTGATCAGAACACCACACCCACCCACACCAGCTGTCCTTGCAGGAGCAGAGAGAAGTCATTCTGCCAGTATTTTTCATGCCTACAACTCACCTTCAACATATGCTTTGTCATACAGATAAAAACTCCAGCATTCACAGACATTTACGTGTGCTGTGCAAGCATTTTATGTACCGAACATTAGTAGCAAAGCTGAGGTTTTAAGGTTCTGCCACAGGCTGAGAATATACACAGACCTTCAGGATTCTGCCAGTTGAGTTCTCCAGACAGTGGTGTGTGCACTGAGGTAAATCCACATTTGCTCCAGTTATGACAGAGCTAACAAAGAGTGCATTAAAGCCTTCCTGCAATCTACACCCATTCCCCTGCTCTCTTTGAGGTCCAAATACTAAGCACTCTTGGCACAAGATCCCAGCTTTGACCTCCTGTCCACAATGCCAGGCCAGAGAAGCCCATCATCCTGTAATTTCTCAGTTAAGTGTTATGCTGTACAATGGCAACAAAAAACAGACAAACCCAGATTTTGCTGTAGAACTTGAGACACAAACACAGATGTAGAAAAGTGAGACTCCAACTACCCACTAGAGCCCTATAGTGCCAAGCTTTGGAATCACAGAATGATTTTGGTTGCAAGACACCTCAAAGATCATCCAGCTCCAACCCCGTGTCGTAGCCAGTGACACCTCCCACTAGAACAGGTCACTCAAGGCCTCATTCAACCTGACCTCCACCTACAAGAAGGGAGCATTCACAACCTCCATGGGCAACCTATTCCAGGGTCTCACCACTCTCATTGTAAAGAACTTCTTCCTAACATCTAGTCTAAATCTCCCCTGTTCCAGTTTAAACTCGTTGCCCCTCGTCCTGTCATTACAAGACCTTGTACATAGTGTCCCCCCACGCTGCCCCTCCGAATGGCTCTCCGCTGCTGGCTCGGTCGCGTTTGTAGCTCGCGCGTAATCATGGCAACGCCCCCGGCTGCGTCGGTCCCTTCGCGCAGGCGCGCAAGGGAGCAGACTCTGCTGCCCCTCCTCCCCTTTCTCCAGGTGCCTCCGCGTCGGGAAGGCCCCTGCCCGCCTGAACGGAATACCGTTAGGAGGCGGAGCTGGTCCCCGTGCCTCAGCCCCTCCGAATCTCAGAGACAAGGCGCAGACACACGACCCTTAAACCTAGGTGGTACATAAGCTACCAACAGCCATAAGCAGCATCAGCCACTCATTAGGTAAACAGAGCTAAACTCCAAGTCAAAGCAATCAGGTGATTGGTTTTGTTTACAAGTTTGACCTTCAACTTTGTTAAAAGTGTCTTTTGCTTTGAATTCCTAAGAAGGGACTTTTTAATGCAGACTGCCATAAAAGCATCCAGTCTTGGCCTGAAAACCCTTAAAGTTATATTGTATTGCTTCAAATGCAAGCCTCTCTGCAGCTCTGCTTCAGAAGCTCATCTCCAAGCAACATTTATAGCTTTGTACTGACCAAATATGTGAAACTTGCTAGGTGCTGGGACCAGAGCTTACATCTGGGTTTCTAGTGACATTAAGCATACAATATAGAGCCACACAGCTACTGGGACACCGTCAATCAAGCAATGACAAGATCTAGATCTTACTCCCTTTGGGACTGACTGTTAGCAAGCAAGCAAAGAAATCCCAGGCGCTTTTGATTCATGAGCCTCTGGATGGGAGAGGGTAGTGAAAGATGTAAAGAATCCTCTATGGAATTACTCCCACATAGAATCATAGAATGGAAGGGACCTGAAAGACCATCCAGTTCCAATCCTCCACCATAGGCAGGGACACCTCCCACTAGAACTGCTCAAGGCCTCATCCAACCTGGCCTTGCACACCTCCAGGGATGGAGCATCCACAACCTCCCTGAGCAACCTGTGCCAGTGTCTCACCACCCTCACTGTAAAAAGCCCTTTCCTAACATCTAGTTTGAATCTCCCCTCTTCCAGTTTAAACCCATTACCCATCATCCTGTCATTACAATACCTTGTATATAGTCCCTCCTCAGCCTTCCTGTAGGCCCCCTTCAGATACTGGAAGACTACTATAAGGCTCCTTGAAGCCTTCTCTTCTCCCGGCTGAAGAGCCCTAAATCTTGTACCCTGTCCTCCTACTTTTCAGTGAGTGTGCATCACTGTCAGATGGTTTCACTCCTGACAGCCACTACTCATGAGGGTAGTACAACACTGGAACAAATTGCCCAGGGAGTCAGTTGAGGCCCCATCCCTGGACATATTCAAGGTAAGGCTTGGCAGGGCTCCGGGTAACCTGATCTAGTTGAGGGTGCCCCTGCTCACTGCAGAGGGGCTTGGACTAGATGACCTTTGGAGGTCCCTTTCAATCCAGACGACTCTATGATTCTACATCAAGCATAAATTTACCAACACCATCAATGGTGCAGCAGACCTTTTACCCTTTTCTTTCCGGGACTTTGGCGCCTACTTACAAAACACAAGTTCTTGGCATAAGCATTCAGATGGAAAAGTATTTATCGCCAAATAAAAAGTCGCCAGCCAATACACTGACCACATGGATCAGTTCCGAAAGACTACAGCATTCAACAAATGTTTTTTTTCCCCAGCATAAAACCAATAAACTAACTCAGGCTGCCAAAATGCTGTATGTTTATGTTTTGGCATTTTATCGGCAGGGTCTCAGAGCACAGGACTTCCTCTGATATGGAACATATCAGAAGAACCACCTCTGATATGGTCTGGTTTGGGATACTAAACTCAAGGCTGGAATTGCACTCTGAAATCCAGTCCTTAATCTTAAAGACCTGCTTAAAAGACAGTATTTAATATCTATATGCTATGAAAACATAATCCCTTTTTTTTTTTTTTTTTTAAAATTATCACCACTTGCCTTTTCTGCACGCGTTCCTCATTAACAGAGCAGTATTGCTGGACAATAGTCCCAAATTAAAAAACCCATACCCCATGGACAATGTTTACTTTAGCACTCAAATTCACTTTAGACAAGACAATAGTAATAGTTCTGCTTTTAAAAATGTTTGATTTGATTTCATAGCTTGTTGTTTGTTGGTTTTTGGGTTTTTTTTTAACAGAAGGAGGAAAGATAAAAATAGAATATATTTAACAATTATTTGAACAACTAAAAATAGAGTACACTGGAACAAGAAAAGTAAACTTTCAAAGACAAAAATGCACTTTGGCACAGCAAGTTTGTTTCAAGGTAGTAAAAGTATCTGCATCTCAAACGCAAAGAACCTGTTCTGAGAAGTTCTTCAGTGCATCTTTTCAGTTAATTCCACTTCACTGGAACACAGTGGTTATTACTGTACCATTTTCAGTATTTCAGAAACACAGAAATCAGGGAGGGAACTACAAGACTGCTTACAGTTAAAAAGAGACTTACAGGTAGTTTACTGACACAGTTATTACTGAAGGAGAAAACACAGGTGAAAATGTTATTTCCAGTGGACCAAAACACATTTTGTCTTCATTTCACAAACTGAGTTCACCCTGGTTCTCTGTAGTTCTGCTGCCAAAAACACACTGGTATCGGAATGACTGATTCAACACAGGTTACTAGAAGCAGCAAATAACTTACAAATACTGCATGTTCCTAAGTAACACCTATGCTGTTACGCAGTAAACACCAAATATACAAAGAGATTTGGGAAGTAAGGAAAGACTGAAAAAGCTGAACACTATGATTATCAGATATGTGCAGATCCCTCCACTTAACTCTTGAGCCTTACTTCATTATACTCCAAGAGTGCTCTAAACCACAAGTACATGTAACAGCCCAATGTTCTGCACCAAAAAGACACCAAAGAAAGGTGCATTTCCAGTTATTTCATGCATAAAAGAATCATGGGATGACTCTGTGCAAATCCTCCACTTCAAGGCTCCACATACTCTTATGCACGGGGTTTTCAGAAAGATCTGTCATCTTTATTGCTCGAAGAATAGGCTCAGGACTGCTGGACCGCACCACACCCATCACCATAACATACTTCCCTAAAAAACCAAGCAAGCATGAAATCCAATTAACCTTTGCATTTTAATTAAAAAAGCAAAATACTTTAAATCAAGTAGTTAAACAGTTTCCATTAAAGCTGCCAATACTTGCAAGAAAAACTCAAGGAGCCAAGATCTCTTGGAACTTCAGAAAAAGGCTTAAT
This sequence comes from Eubucco bourcierii, assembly GCA_013396675.1. Classification (NCBI taxonomy): domain Eukaryota; kingdom Metazoa; phylum Chordata; class Aves; order Piciformes; family Ramphastidae; genus Eubucco; species Eubucco bourcierii. The sequence continues at coordinate 414,940 of VWZE01021927.1, read as the reverse complement.
TATCCCATACAACCACTTCCGTAGATTTTACTGAATTTTCACATGCAGCAATAGTCAAAGCCAGAACACAAGTGAAGGGAGGACAATTCACAAGACTGAAAATTAACTGTCATGATTATTTTGTACCACAATGCTTCAGTCTAGCACTTCTCCAGTTGAATTAACAGTGAAAAGGTGAAAGGAAGGCAAGAAAACAAACCAAGGAACGTCTCCTTGTGCCTAGACTCACAACTCTTCTCTGCAAACACCTGTCTGATCAAGCATTTCCTGTTAACTGTGGGAAAGTGAAAACAGGCCCCATCCTTACTGGAACTCATAATGGCAAACAGCCGAAGTCTTCATTTTGACAGTCAAAAAAGACACTCCCCGCTGCAGCACACACTCCTCCCTGACTGCTGCAGCTGCACAGCATTTTCAGGTTGCCTCCTGTACAAATGATGACGTATATGAACAGACGCCATCTGTGCAACAGCACCAGCTCAGCGTGTCCCCTAAGATACACAAACAGGCACAATTCTTAACGCCCCAATCACCCGGTGGGCACTACGGGAATACGCGGCAGCCCCGTGCAGGAAGCACCATTAGCGGGCACGTGATGCCTTTTATACTCATGGCCAGGATTTGAAACGGTGCCCCACGGTGCAAGCGTGAACACCCTCGGCTACCCGCATCCAGAGTGTAGGCGGGAGGGTACCGTACTTTGGCTGTGCCCTACCCGGGGAGCGACACCTCCCACCGGCTCCTAAGGTCTGATGTACGGTACCCTACGGGCACCGGGAGCGAACCTGCCGAATAACTTTAGAATACAAACCGGGAGGGAAAGCACCCCGCAACACCCGAGGGGGCCCCACACCCACCCCTTGGGACGGCGTTAAGCGCCCGGCTCCCGCGCCGGACGGTACCTGCGCTGAGGCAGGGCCGGCCTTTGGGCACCTCCTCCACCCCCAGCACGGTGAAGGGACCACTGCAGTCCTGCAGCCGGGCCGAACCACCGCCTGCCCCGCCGAGCTCCACTTCCAGCACGGTTCCTTGCATCCAGACGGCCCGCAAGCACAGCGGCGCTCTGCCCGCCTCCGCCCGGCCCAAAGTCCAGGTCCCGTCGGCGCCACGGACGGCAGCCCGCAACTGGGCGGCCAGCACTTTCACCGGTGGCCCCGGCGCGGCTCCGGCCATGTTGTGACGCCGGAAGGAGCCGCCAAGGCCGGGCGGAGCTGCTGAGCACAGCCCGATGCCTGCGGGAAACAGCCACTGAGGGAAGACGCAGGGCGGGAAATGGCGCGCGGCCGGCGGCAGTTGCCGGCGGCGCCTTAACGTCTGCCGCGTGCTCGGCCAGGGCTGGGGTGAGGCGGAGACTGGACCCGAAGCCCGGCGCCAGGCTCGGGGCACGGCAGCGGTGCTTTATATCAAGGCTAAGGTAGCGTTCCACGCTGCTTGGCACTCGCAGTGGCTCCGCGGTGCTTGCGTCCCACCATGGCAGGGCCGTCAGCGATCAACCACTCACCTAGTGCGGGCAGAGGGAGCGCAGATACCCTGCTACCCAAAACCGACACGCCGCCTCGCACAACCAGCACATCTGCTGCCGAGCTTTCCGCCTGCAAACCAGAAAGTCCTTGTATGGGAAATACTTTCCCAGAGTGTGCAAATGATTGATGCAGATTGCAAACGAGAGAAGTTACTCCCAGGTGGTTTACCTGATCTCCGTAAGCCACCTGTGCAGCAGCTGTCGCTTGTAATTGCTCAAATTGTGCAATGCACCGGGCGGCTCTGGGCCAGCAACCCTTCTTCTGCAGTCATCGTTTATTATAAGCCTCGCCCGTTTTAAGCCAGATGATTCTCATTTCACCTGGAATCAAATCGACTCGTTTAGGAACAAAAACTAGTATAGTATCTCGATCAGTGGTTGGTTTGAGCAGGAAATGCTTTTTGCTGTGGCTTAACTTCATCTCAGTAAAGTCTCCCTGCAGAGTGGTTTCAGCTCCTTGCCCCAGCCCAGGGTTACACTAGCAGAAGTCTTGCCCATATTTCCTCCCAGGCTATTGGGAGCTATCCCAGATATTTTTCTGTGGTATTTCTTCACTACTTAGCAAGAAATGACCACATAATGTTTACTCTTTAGTTGAAGATCCTCTGGTTTCATGAGAAAAAAGGAATGTACGTGGTGAATTTCCCAGGGAAGCTTTCTGCATATTTTCTTCATGCACATATTTATGTTGAAATCTGCAGCATAATGCAACAAACGTGTAGACAGATTCAAGCTACACTTTAATTCCAAGGCCTTTAAGATCTTACTTGCTGTCCGTTTATATTGCAGACAGGCTAATTTGCTTGACTGCAATCTGAAATATTTGAAATGTTATCACAGTATCACCAAGGTTGGAAGAGACCTCAAAGATCATCAAGTCCAACCCATTACCACAGACCTCAAGACTAGACCATGGCACCAAGTGCCACGTCCAAACCCACCTTGAACACCTCCAGGGACAGTGACTCCACCACCTCTCTGGGCAGCCCATTCCAGTAGCCAATGACTCAGTACAGAACTTTCTCCTCACCTCCAGCCTAAACTTCCCCTGGCACAGCTTGAGACTGTGTCCTCTTGTTCTGGTGCTGGTTGCCTGAGAGAAGAAGGTAACCTCCCCCTGGCTACAACCACCCTTCAGGTAGTTGTAGACAGCAATAAGGTCCCCTCTGAGCCTCCTCTTCTCCAGGCTAAACAATCCCAGCTCCCTCAGCCTCTCCTCGTAGGGCTTGTGCTCGAGGCCTCTCACCAGCCTCGTTGCCCTTCTCTGGA